>SKCR01051082.1:0-41891 GCA_019454045.1 Zanthoxylum bungeanum | reverse complement strand
TCTAGCCGTCTCCAGGATAAAACAAGCCTAGAAAATTATGTCTCAAACGATTTTGCACAAAACCAATTGATATACTCACACAAAAAATTATTAGTTAAGAAACATCACCCATATCGAATTTTCTTCAAATTAGCATCTAACAAAAATAATGGAGCTTGAACCCGAAACCCTCTCAGAACATTTGAATATTGTTGATGTTCCATATTCACAAGCAAAAATTCCTAGATATCTAGAACCCAAAACAAGTTCAAAAAGCTCATGTCTTCAAATTTAGATCAAGAAAAAAAAATAATTCAAAAGAAAAAGAAAAAAGAAAAAGGCATTGACTTTGTAGCTTATAATCGTCAAATTTAAAATTCATAAGAAACTAATATTTTTGAAATTTATAGAAATCGAGCGGAGATGAAGCTTCTATTGACTATGGTGAGCATGTAGGGGCCTACCATTCATTGGTTTCGATGGCTGAGGAAGAAATTTTCATATCTCATTTGGGAGGTGTTCACCAATGAGCTATACACAATATTTTCGGAGAGGAACAGTGCCAATCTATTTGAGTTCTTGATAGCCGTTAGGCAAGAATGAGGCATTGAAGAATATATAAAATAATTCGAGAAATCAATTTTCCAGGTTATTGAATTACCTGAGGAACAATATTTGTGCTATTTTTTAAACGGGTTAAATGAGAACATCCGATAGTGTGTTCATATTTTTCAACCTAAGGATATTATGAGAGCCATTGATTTGGCTCGGATGTTGGATGGAGAAATCGCAATGAGAGTGAAAGACCAAAAGCATGCATGGTCAAGGGAGACAACCCCATCCGGTTCGGTAAGGGTTGGAACGGTGGGCTAAGGGAAAAAATAGAGCCCATAGCTTGGTGTTGGGTCAAATTTAAACAAGTCAAGATTATGGTTTGGAGGGTATGGATCTGTAGGGGTTTTATGGGCTAAATCCGGTAACGCAGCGGAAATACGTGAAAATCAAATTTTCCGTTTTACAAAATTTTTCTCGGATTAATTAAATAAACATATTTATTTAATTACCCAATAATAAAATTATGAAATAAAATTCAATAAATCAAATTTATGTGAATTTACCGAATTGCCCTTACACTTGGCATTTTGTTCATTTTAGTCCGAAATTGTTCAAATCAATTTTGGATGATTCTAAATCATTTCTAAGATGAATTTAACATGTCCCAAATATCAAAACACCAAAAGCATCAAAAATCACAATTTTTGCTTCCTGGCCGAGAGCATTCTAAAGGGGGGGGGGGTTGTGCATTTTGCACTTTCATGGTTCAAAACACATCAAGGAAAAATCCAATCAACCCAATATTTTACATGCATCATATACACATCTAAATACACCATATAAATGAAAATCCCCAAATTTGGAAGTGGTCTTAAACCCTAATTTTTCAATTTCTTCAAATTGGACAAATTAGACCAAATTGGTTAAATCCAATACTTCAATCATGTTTCTTCCATCCAAATCAAGTCTCAACACAATGAAATAACTATAGATCAAATCTAGGTCATTTAAGAGTGGGTCAACAACTCTAGATTAGCAACAAGGTTCTAAAACAATAAAATGATGCTTATTACTACACTAGTAACAATCTTCCAACATCATACATGCATTACACCTTCATCAAACTTTCATCCATCAAAAGGACAAAGAATAAAGAATGGAAAAACTTAAGAACATCACAAGATGTTTCCAAGAACAAGAGGAACAATTTTCTCTCTAATAACAAGTTGGAAATACTTACATAAATCCAAGTTTTCTTTGATTTTTCCTTTTATTTCTCTCTAGCTTCTTTTCTTTCTTTTAATGGAGTTTGATAAAGTGTATTAGGTTAATGAAACCCTAAAATAAATGAAACAATACATACTTCTCCACAAACTTGCTTTGGCCGAATTTGGCCTAAGAAAAATAAGTTATATTAATTTCATTTCATTTGAATTTCATTTTGCCAAGTTGATAAAATGATCATTACACTTTAATGATAATTTCAACTTAGTCAACAATGGAAACTTAGTCATTAAAAAAAATTATCTAAGCCTTAAGATATTTATATTTTAATTAATTTAATCATTTAACAATTAAATAATTAATTAAATAATTAAATACAAATATATTAAATATATGTATAATATTTGCCTTAAATATCAAATACATATATTCATTTATGATATTAGTCAAATATCTCAATTTGACAATTAATTAATGTGTATTTGAATTAATCAAGTATTAAAAGCAAATACACAAAAATTAAGGAAATGACTATCGGGTCCTTACACATGTATTTTGCGTTTAACCTTTAAACGACTTTATAAATAATCAATATTATTTATAATTGTTGCCCTAGTGCTCTACGAGTATATTTCATTATTGAGACTCTCTAGATTCAGACATATCCGTCACGATATCCAATTTCGTGTCCATAATCTATCCACCCGTAAATTATGACGATCACAGATAAACTCGCTGAATCATACAGGTCGAGGTCATGGCAAATGTATAATTCCTCCGTCACAGGTATCCGGATAAATCCCAGAGATATAGATGTAAACGTCAAATCTCTATAGGGATTATCCAATCGACTATTCTATTAGCAATCTCTAAAAGAATGTTTAGAACTGACTTCCAAACTGTACCACGGGCCCATGGTTTTATCTGATTGCTAATCATATGGACTACCTATGCTCTGATACACAGAACTGACGGATCCTATCTCGATACTCACAAGACACTCTAAGGATCTATCTACACCCAACGAACAGACGTAGGTCTGATCTAAATAGATCGGTGACGTGACTGCCATCTAAGTGTAGAAGATGTCTCATGTGCCCACAATGACATCTCAAGTCTAAGAATCACAAGTGCTACTCAACCCGAGAAGATTCTTATTGACGTTGGTGTACCATCAATTAAGAATCTTCGGTGAGTCGTTCAATGTTTATCCACTATAAACACCTACACGTCTATACGAGTCTCCCCAGACTCATGGTTCATTGGGATAAACCATCGGACCAAGTCTCGATATACGACATGTACTGGTCTCAACGGATTTGACTAACCGACCCGTGTTAGTAAATCTTGACCAGGAACTATGTTTGATAATATACATTTAACAGTGACACTTCCCAATGTCTATTACAAACTAACTTTGTAACTGTGTACTGCATTATATATTATTGGGCCTTTGTCTAATATATACATATCACTAAACCACATTTAGTTTCAATCTAATCGTAATCAGATCAAATACGTATATAAAAACAAGAGGTGCAACCATAAATAAGTAATATTAGGGGAAAATGGGATGTTCGTATTCATGAATCAGACATAAATACGGTCCGGATTGGTGCTCTGAGCACCAACCCCAACAATTTCTCCCACTTGCTCTAGTGCCATAGCCATCATCTTTCATATTTTGTAGAATCTAAATTATACATTAATATGAATGAAACGCTATATCAGTATTGTGCTACAGCTACCTAGTTGTCCATGTATTCAGGGATCAAATCCAAAATACTATACGGACAACCGCAAGCATAACACCAATATAAAACTTCTAATTATAAGGTCACTATGCAACTTCATAAGTTAATACTTCATAAGTTGCATCTAATTCCACTAAATAGTAGAATCTTTCGTGACACTCCCACTGCATCTTTTGTGACTCTTTATGACGTAGACTGTCTAACGTCATAATTAGTCTCAAAACTAATATGACCCTATTGGTTGCAAAATGTATTCTCCATGAATTAGAAACTTGTTCTTAATATCTCAAAGATCACAAAGAACGCGTTTCAAGATCCATCCTATGGTCTATATGATATCAAAATAACTCATAACAATTACGATTAAATCGATATCTACAATCGCACATTATAAAGTATTTATTATGTCATCATCAAATGATACATAAGATTGATTAGACATTCTAATCAATATCTCATTCGAAAAAGGAATCATCCTTTACGAAAGATGAATACTTTTTATAAGACACACAATAACTGTCCAACAATTATACTAATTGTCATACAGATAGCCTAGTTATGTCCTTTATTAGATCATATCTAATGTATGAATAATAGGAGTATCTCACAAGTCTCTTAGTTTTATATCTTATATAAAACTTTATATAAAATATAACAGAGACTACTCCCACTGCTTTCACGGAGTAAAAAAGACTTAGGTAAATCTTTTACCTCAAAAACATCTCATTATTACCATAATAATGATAACGTTGTTAGGATATATATAACACTAGAAAGCAATTTGTACGCTCCCACTAACCCTTCAATCACATATGTATTCTCTATACTTTGACAAGATCAGACAATCTGACTTATCAAAAATAGAGAACACGAATTTTTGAAAGTCTTATCTGAGTCTACAATAGGCTCTATAAGCTACCACACTAAACTGTGATCTCAGCAGAACACAAACTCTAGGGCCATTCCAGAACGAACTCTTCAAACAAAGAAATCACAATTGATCTCTTATCTGAATAAGTCATCCAAAAACTCCACTTTGCATTCTTTAGCTAAAATATACAGTTTATTATCAACATTAACCAATATATCTTTAATTGTTCAAATAGTGTGACTAGAGATAAGTTTTATGAGAATCTACAATAGATTGCTGAGTATAACATTTCTCACTGTCATACTGTAAAGGTCAAACCTTTAATAGGCTCACACTGCTTTCGTTGCGCAAACAATTAGCACATATCATGAACTAATTCATAATGAAAGCGTAATCAAGTTCAAAACTTGATCGTAGTAAGCTATGAACAATCTTAGATCTATGGTTCAATGGTGAACTTCCAGAATCGATATCAAATATCGCTTCCATTATAAGTTATAGGATAATTTTTCTTCGGTAAGAAAACAACAAAATCATTAAGTATCAAATACTCGTAAATGATTCTGATATCCTATTAAACTTATATAGAAGATTATAAGGGTTGTTTCATCTTATTAATTACGTAGTTACATTTATAATTTATCATTCTCATTTTTGACTTCAATAAGTCAATTCTTTTCTACAATAATTATCATCTGATGTTACACACCAAGTAATAAAATAATTTTATTACTTAGGATCGTAGGAAAGATATTTTATTAAATAGAATACAATATTCTATTAAACAGAATAAATGATAAACTTTTACTCATACCTCCGAGGTGTAAGTAATTTCCATTATATAACTATTATATAAAAGAAAGATTCAAATCTCAAACCTTTCAAGATTCAAATTTTCTTCCTATACATATCATATATGTAACTGTAGAAATTAATGGAACATTAATTATTAGAAATGAATTAGTGTTAATGGAGCATAACCCCAAGAGTATTGAAACTAATTCGGTAATATTCAATATCAAACGAATCAAATCATATAAGATTCGACTGCTCCCACTACTCAATTCCATCAAGATGGAATCGCGAAAGAATAATATTGAGTAAGAATCATATTCATTGAATAACCTTAGAACTAATTGCTTTAAATTCATATGTTTGATCGTATAAAAATCTTTGAACAGTTCAAAGACATGTAATGAATTTTGAGGATAGAGTTCTCTAAAAACTTTAGATTGAATATATATGAACAAGTCAAAAATGTTCAATCTATGTTTTATTAGAACAAATTGAAAGTTCTTGATCATATCAAGACGTTCAATATATGTTCTTTCAGAAACACGTAACTAAGTTATGACAGTTCATAAACTAAATTACAAAGTAAAGAAAACTATCTTAAGCAATTACAATTTATTAAACTACATACATCCAATGTATCGGTTATATAAATCTGGTGGTCCAATGACAATCATTGGTTAAACGAGATCTTAATCACCTTTCTGAATACAATATTCATTAAATAGATAAGGATATATGGTGTGATCTAGTATCAAACCATCCTTTACCATACGGAATAAGCATCCAATGCTTAAGTGATTAAACTCATAAAACACCGTTCTAAATTATTTACTTTTACCATTTTTTTTTTATTAATGTTTATCTCTACGTCAATGACACTACTAGTTATTATAAAATATGTAACAATTGTTTATAAAGAACAAGTGACTATCCAATATTCGCGAGTTCCGATATCAAATATCAAAACAATCGTAAATCAATATTTTAAATAACTAGACGGGAGATCTGGTATCCAATACCTATAGTTGTAGTATTGTGCAAATCGATATTTTCTATAAACAACTATACACATCTTATTTCTTTAGCTTTACTATTTGCATTCAACTATTCACAACAATTGCAAATAATTGATCACCAAATTATGTCAGACACATTGCCTCTAAAGGTCATTAAAGCTAAGAAACGTCATTACTAGATAAACAAATACCAATGAGGCTTTCTTAATGCCAGTCAAAAATCTCGAGATATGAATTAATTCAAGTCAATTCTTACTGCATAAGAAACTATTCTCTCTAAAGTATTATATCCTAAAAGGGATATTTATCTAGATTATCTGTCGTAACTTAGAAACTAAGTCACTAACCATCTTGATTTTTGAATAAAATCGGAACAAAAGTTCCCGATGGTTTTAGACCAATCTAATAATATCCTAGTCTAATAGTATCTAAAACCTTATTCTAGAATAACTGCAACCAAGATTCAAGTCAGATAACATATCAAAATATATGTGCAGTAAATAAAAGTTTAATTCTATATAAACATTAGAATAAGGAAACAAATAAGCGACAATTTCCATAATAATACACACTACCAAGTTATGGAATATTTTAAACTTAGCAGTGCCTCCCACTATTTTACGTAATACCGTAATCCCCAAAGGAAAAATGAGAATTCAATAATTAAATAGAATTCCATAATGGGAAGTGGACCCCATAAATATATTTCGACTCACAGCAGAGGCACGGTCTTGCCTACGTATATTCACAGGTAGACAACTCATTGTCAATCACTCACTAGTGACTCCGAGGTTCCGGTCCTGGTCGTTTCTCGTTGTCGCTGCTAAGGCAGGCCCACAAGGAGACTTACCAAGGTTAAACTCATCAATGATAAACTCAAGTTACTTGCGTAACCCTGACAGCTAGGGCACGTTCAGGATTCCGCTTTCGCTTGAATTTATCTGCTTGAATTTATCTAGTATCTAATATACATCCGACATAAATAAATCTCTATCGGCTACACCCTCACAATAGAGGCACGGTCTCAGATGTAGTCACGAAAAAATATTTATAAACCGTATTGACAAGACGGACCAAGAAATAAGTATTCCAAATACTAATTACTTTAAAACCTTATTAAGCGGAGATATTCCATTAAGTGTCATACACCCTAAATCTAATCAAATTAGATTATAACATGCATATATAAAGTCAAGAAAACATGATTAAACATTGAATTAAACAAGCTAATCATTTTAAAGGGGCCCTAGAATCAGACTCGCTCTGATACCATTTTGTAGGGGTTTTAGAGGCTAAATCCGGTAACGCAGCGGAAACACAGGAAAATCAAATTTTCCGATTTCAAAAATTTTTCTCGGATTAATTAAATAAACATATTTATTTAATTACCCAATAATAAAATTATGAAATAAAATTCAATAAATCAAATTTATGTGAATTTACTGAATTGCCCTTACACTTGGCATTTTGTTCATTTTAGTCCGAAATTGTTCAAATCAATTTTGGATGATTCTAAATAATTTCTAAGATGAATTTAACATGTCCCAAATGTCAAAACACCAAAAGCAACAAAATCCCAATTTTTGCTTCCTTGGCCGAGAGCCTTCTAGGGGGGTTTGTGCATTTTGCATTTTCATGGTTCAAAACACATCAAGGAAAAATCCAATCAACCCAATATTTTACATGCATCATATACACATCCAAATACACCATATAAATGAAAAGCCCCAAATTTGAAGTGGTCTTAAACCCTAATTTTTCAATTTCTTCAAATTGGACAAATTAGACCAAATTGGTTAAATCCAATACTTCAATCATGTTTCTTCCATCCAAATCAAGTCTCAACACAATGAAATAACTATAGATCAAATCTAGGTCATTTAAGAGTGGGTCAACACTCTAGATTAGCAACAAGGTTCTAAAACCATAAAATGATGCTTATTACTACACTAGTAACAATCTTCCAACATCATACATGCATTACACCTTCATCAAACTTTCATCCATCAAAAGTAAAAAGAATAAAGAATGGAAAAACTTAAGAACATCACAAGATGTTGCCAAAAACAAGAGGAACAATTTTCTCTCTAATAGCAAGTTGGAAATACTTACATAAATCCAAGTTTTCTTTGATTTTTCCTTTTCTTTCCCTCTAGCTTATTTTCTTTCTTTTAATGGAGTTTGATAAAGTGTATTAGGTTAATGAAACCCTAAAATAAATGAAACAATATATACTTGTCCACAAACTTGCTTTGGCCGAATTTGGCCTAAGAAAAATAAGTTATATTAATTTCATTTCATTTGAATTTCATTTTGCCAAGTTGATAAAATGATCATTACACTTTAATGATAATTTCAACTTAGTCAACAATGGCAACTTAATCATTAAAAAAAATTATCTAAGCCTTAAGATATTATATTTTAATTAATTTAATCATTTAACAATTAAATAATTAAAAAATTAATTAATTAATTAAATACAAATATATTAATATATGTATAATATTTGCATTAAATATCAAATACATATATTCATTTATGATATTAGTCAAATATCTCAATTTGACAATTAATTAATGTGTATTTGAATTAATCAAGTATTAAAAGCAAATACACAAAAATTAAGGAAATGATTATCGGGTCCTTACACATGTATTTTGCGTTTAACCTTTAACGACTTTATAAATAATCAATATTATTTATAATTGTTGCCCTAGTGCTCTACGAGTATATTTCATTATTAAGACTCTCTAGATTCAGACATATCCGTCACGATATCCATTTCGTGTCCATAATCTATCCACCCGTAAATTATGACGATTACGGATAAACTCGCTGAATCATACAGGTCGAGGTCATGGTAAATGTATAATTCCTCCGTCACAGGTATCCGGATAAATCCCAGAGATATAGATGTAAACGTCAAATTTCTATAGGGATTATCCAGTCGACTATTCTATTAGCAATCTCTAAAAGAATATTTAGAACTGACTTCCAAACTGTACCACGGGCCCATGGTTTTATCTGATTGCTAATCATATGGACTACCTATGCTCTGATACACAGAACTGACGGATCCTATCTCGATACTCACAAGACACCCTAAGGATCTATCTACACCCACGAACATGCGGAGGTCTGATCTAAATAGATCGATGACGTGACTGCCATCTAAGTGTAGAAGATGTCTCATGTGCCCACAATGGCATCTCAAGTCTAAGAATCACAAGTGCTACTCAACCCGAGAAGATTCTTATTGACTTTGGTGTACCATCAATTAAGAATCTTCGGTGAGTCGTTCAATGTTTATCCACTATAAATACCTACACGTCTATACTAGTCTCCCCAACCTCATGGTTCATTGGGATAAACCATCGGACCAAGTCTCGATATACGACATGTACTGGTCTCAACAGATTTGACTAACCGACCCATGTTAGTAAATCTTGACCAGGAACTATGTTTGATAATATACATTTAACAGTGACACTTCCCAATGTCTATTACAAACTAACTTTGTAACTGTGTACTGCATTATATATTATCGAGCCTTTGTCTAATATGTACATATCACTAAACCACATTTACTTTCAATCTAATCGTAATCAGATCGAATACGTATATAAAAACAAGAGGTGCAACCATAAATAAGTAATATTAGGGGAAAAATTGATGTTCGTATTCATGAATCAGACATAAATACGGTCCGGATTGGCGCTCTGAGCACCAACCCCAACAGGATCGGGTCGAAATCAAACCGCACAAGGATCCTTCCACCCAAAAATCGTAGAAATGAGCTCCCCTAGAATGAGTTCAGTTAAATCAACACTCACCAACCTCGTGGCTGGAGGGCAAAATAGCCAAGAAAACTTCCCCTAAAACTTACGTGGAGGCAGAAGTCTTTCATTTCAAGAGTATGCAAAGAAGAGAGATAAAGGCTTATGTTTTAGATGTGACCAGCTATCCACCCCCTTGCATCGATGCACAACCATACACTATAGGTCACGATCTTGGCCGACGAGCAGAATGGGGAAGAATATTACGAGGAAGTAACAAACCCAGAAATAAAAGGATAGACCATATGGACTGAACTGATCAATCAGATGCTGTAATTTATCATTTACTTAGTGTAGGAAAATTTTCTAAATATGGTGTATAATGTATATATAGGGAATGAAATGATATAATCTATAGTGAAAAGATTAAATCCTTAGGTTTAAAAGGAACATTATGTTCTTTAAGGGGAAAGAACATAACCTTTAGGGTGAAAGGATTCCGTGGAGGGTTATAACCCTTAAAGAATTGTATTTGTTGACATAAGGGTACCTTTTCAAAGGTAACCCTCCATGTCTATAAATAAGGCATTGGATTCTCATTTCACTTCACTTAATTTTTCTATAATCTCTTTAAAAAGTTTTAGGCATATTAGGAAGTCTTAAATTTTCATAATCAAGAGAGTTTTCATCATTTGTCCTTGTTCAAGTTCTTGAAGAAAGGAGTGCCCTTCCTACAAGAAACAATCAAGTAATCCTGGGAGAACGTTAGCCACAAGGAATCCATAGAGCACCGAGGCAGGGCTAATAAGTTCTTAAAGACAAATGCAACTCAACTTGGTTTAATAATCATCTTCTTCTTCAACACATTTCTAGGTTTTTTTCTTATTTTTTCAAGTTCTATGTTCATGTTTTATAATAAGAATTTTGATTGTATGATGCATTTTAAATTTGATTAATAACATATATAGGACAAAAATCTTAAGAACTTAATACTTTCTATGTGTTGTTAACTATGATTTTACATGTGTTAATGGTCTTCTTCTTGAAAAATATATTATGTGCATGAAAATACGTAGGGGTGTTCGAACGCTCAACGAACGCATAGGTAAAAATTTTATATTTCGCAATTTCATTCGAACGTGTCTTCAAACGCCACTCGAACTCCAATCCTCTTGAAAAGTTCATTCGAACATGTCTTCAGACGCAACTCGAAGGCAGTCATCTCGAAGTTTCGTTCGAACACATTTTCAAATACTACACTAACGTGAACTCACTGGAAAACTTCGTTCGAACGACTGAACGAACGTGACACTAACGCAAGTCAATCATGAATTTTTTTAGATTTAAAAGTAAAAACATAGACTTAGATCAACATATATTATCTTGGTAATTATCATATGATATACATGTTATAGCTATGGATTTTGGTATTATAGAATATATGTAGTAATATTAACTTAGTGAAATTATATATTGAATTTTGTAAACTTGGTAGTATAGGTTTAAGTTAAAAGTAGGGCATTCAATTATCACAAGCATACCTTTAATGTGATCAAGTTGAAAATTACTTGTTAACTTTTGTTTTATACTCGGTTGAGAATTAAAAGTGTAGCTATACAGAAGTAATTTCATCCAAGCTTGATTAAATACACACCCACACACACACACACACACATATTTGAATTTATTGTACTTGTAGATTAGAGTGTAATACTAAGATTGAACGCCTAAGATATTCTATTGAGAAAATGATTAAGGAAATTCTGCCAACAAGGCAATAAGAGCCTAAGTGGGCAGGGATTTAAGTGGTTACACCGAACCCCCTATTTCTCTGGGAATTTTCCTTTATTCACTTATCATAAAAAACCTTAGTCACAAATTCAAGGACTTGTGCTATTTGGTACTACTGTCCAAGATAACGACAAATGGACTCTTAGTGTAACACATAAACAAGATCATGCGGTTGGTCGTTGTGTGTTTTGTCTTTTATAGACTTATTGATTACTGTTTCATTTCTAGTTACACATGGCTAGTGCAAATATCACAGTACCGATCGCTCATAGAGAGAAACCAGATAAGTTTGGTGGAGCAAACTTCAAACAGTGGCAGAGCAAAATATTATTCTATCTAACAACACTACAATTGGCTAAGTATCTCAAGGAGGATCCTCTGGGTCCTGTGGAGGGAGAAATGATAAACAACCAAGCAACTGCAAGTTGAGACATGGTTGTCAGGCGACTTCTTATGCAAGAACTACCCATTGGTAGGGCTTGACAATACATTATACAATGTATATCAAGGCATGACTTCTGTGAAGATTCTATGGGAATACTTTGATAAGAAGTACAAAACAAAAGATGCCGGTTAAAAGAAATTTGTTGTGGGTAGGTTCCTGGACTATAAAATGGTAGATTCAAGAACAATAATGTCTTAGTTGGGTGAATTACAGTTGATCATTCATGAAATATTGGATGAGGGAATGACTTCGGAGTGAATAGTTCTCAGAGTGAATTGATCTCGAAGTGGCATCACTTCATAGTGATGTAAATCCGAAATCATTACTTTGAGTTGTGAAGCTAGTATCCGAGTATCTTCATAGGTCCAGGGGTTCTGAAGATCATCATGACTTCTCCCATATGTTAGTACTGTATGTTTAATAATACTACGACATGTGTCATAATTGCCTTGGACCTTTGTCTTTCTAGCACAGTTCAACGAAGGAAACTTGTCGAGGAAGATTCATTAGTGTGGTGACACGTGGCTTCCAGAGTATGGCTGGAATCATGCACTTATAGGTAGTTATTGGATAAGAATTATATGTAAAAACCATCTATTGTTATAAACACAGATATTGCAGAAAGTTATATATAAAAAAAAAACTCAATATATTAAGTGCACAATACAATTAGTACTAGATCAAATTCCATGTTGAGTAGGCTACTTTTTTTTTTCCTTATTTTAAACAAATTCACGAACTTCATTGTTATTAGTAATAAAATTTCAGGAGCTTTAGGTTCCGTTTGGTGAAACGTTACGTTAGCGTTAACGTTAGTATTAGAGCGTTAGCTCCACTAAACACGTTAGCTAACGTTAACGTTAACGTTAAGGCTTACAAAATCATAATTTCACAATATGATATTATTTTCTTGACGTTGTCTTATACTCTAACGTTTGTTTCATAACTTATAAATTAACATATATTATAGTGTAATACTCATTATCAAATGCACTATTATATGTTTGTGGAACAAGATTCCCTCTGGTGCTGCTAAGTAGGTTGATATTTGTTTCAATTCCAATAAAGTTGCATGCATGCACGTTGGTTGATATTATTATTGGAATGATAAAACTCTTAAATTGTTTAGTAATTTTTAAGTACTATATGAATAACGTTTAGTGTTTTTTGAAAAATTTTGAGATATTTTAAAAATAAAAAAAAAAATTTATTTCCAATCATGTAAAATGTCATATTTAACATTCTCGATTAATTTTAGTTTTTTTTTTTTGATTAATTTTATATTAATCTCCGATTATTTTTGATTAACCGTAAATCAATAATGATTTATTATCGATTGCAAATTAAATTACCCAAATTCATGATGAATTGAAAGTCCTAATTTCTCACTGTTTTTCTCCTCCGTTCTTGATATATGGCAGTGAAACTCTCTAGTGATAATTGAAGCCGCATGGATGTACGGCCAAAAATATGATTAAAAAACATGCACGTAAAAATTTAGAAACCAACAAAAACAGCATAATTAATAAATAAGATGGAGGCACGATAGCTTTGAAAAACAATAAATCTTCTCCTTATTATTATTATTATTATTACCAACTGCAGATGATACATATTACTAGCTGTAGGACATCACATGACTCTAGAGCTAGTGCTAGAGGAAGTGTTAGTTATTAATAAACGTAACTAAACAAGTGAAGAGAAGACAAACAGCTATATATAGATAGCAAAATGATTTAAAGAGCATTGCAAAGACAGGACCAGAGTCCGATGTCAATATCAGCAACCAAACCAACAGCAGCCTCAACAACTCCTGTAAGTATTGCTGGAATTGCATGAAGGGTTCCAGTAACAGTGGACAGAACTGGGCATACGATCTGATCAAGTGGTAGTTGTACTTCCACGTAGCAGAGGAATGGGTCAATGAGTGGGTTAATTTTAGTGTCAATTGGGCAAATGAAAGACCCTAAGGAATCGGTGTAACTGATAATTTTGGGAATGCCTGGGCATGTTAAGCTTACCTTAATGTTGGCTAATGGTGGGCAGGTTTTGCCCAACTCTGGGTTTCCAGTTGAAGAGCAAAGTAATTTTCCATGGATATTAACCAAGGATATATCTTTGCCATCAACGCTGTAGCCATGTGCCACTGAGGCAGCTGTGGCAATAACAGCAAGGAGAGCAAGCAGGACTTTGCTGGAAGCCATGGATGTTTGAGAGCTTTAGTTTGTTTTGTTTGTTGTTAAGTTGGCAACTGATGAGCAATTGCTATGGAACCCCTGTCGTATTTATAGGCTCAAGGTGGTGATGGGAACAGTTGACACACTATAAGAAAATAGACCTTTAGCGTTCAAACCTTTAGAGACGCTAATAAATCTTTTAGCGTCATTTTTTTTTTCCGACACTAAAAATATAGGTATTTAGCATCCAAAACTATTTCGACGCAGATAACGATATTCTAGCGTCGAAACTTCACTTTCAACGCTAAAAGGTAGGATTGTAGCATCGAACAACTCTTTCGATGGTAAATGTTCAACCCTTTAGCATCGAATTTGAAATTCAACGCTAAAGGGTAGATCTTTAGCGTCAAACAACCATTTCGACGCTAAAGGGGCAACCCTTTATCATCGAAATTCAATTTCGATGCTAAATGTCAGAAATTTAATATAATTTTAGGTGAGAGGTTTTTTTTTTTTTTTTTTAATATAAAATTTTGTATTGACGAATTAGTTTTTGTCGCAAAAACCAAAAAAAAAAAAAATATCATTTAGCGTCAAAAATGATTTTCGACGCTAAAGATAAGTATTTTTAGCGACAAATCATTTCGTCACTGAAGATATATTTTTAACTTTGAAATCATTGTTTAAAAAGAAAACAGACCTTTAACATTCAAACTTTTAGCGTCAACTCACAACTATCCATATTTACAAGCTCGTTTTTTATTAATTTAATATCATATACTCCATGTGGATTTGAGTTGCATGCACTCTACCTTATATTACGCCTCAAGCTTCCAAGGCTCTGTGTTAATTAATTCTCTATACACGCATGTGATTACAGTACTCCTAAGATACATATGATATGAAATTGATTATTTTATTACCTTTATCTAGAAGACTTTTTAAGGTACGAGGTCCAAATCCTCCGGACCTCCACAACATTCTTATTATTAGTTAACACTAAGGCTAGCTAGCAATTTGATACTTAGTTGCACCACAAACATATAAAGCTCCTGAGCTTGCCTGAACAGACCGACTAATATTTCACTATAGATCAATATGATATTTAGATCTTGTATTGAGTTTTTTATAATATTTTATTTTACGTATATTTATAATAATAGATAATTTAAATTTAGTTACATATATTTCTTATTCAGTAATTACTAATCATAATTTATTAAAAAAATTCAATACAAAATTCAACTCATTACTAAATCTAAATCCAAATCCCTGAATATTATGCAAGTGGAAATTGAAAAGAGACAATGTAATGCTTACTAACTAAAAAGTAATTCGATTTCCATTAACTGGAAAGTTAGCTCGAGAGTGATGATTATCTTAAATTTCTACAATTCTATGTAGATCTGTTATTACTTATCTCTCTAGTACTCCGTCATAGATCGATCCACTACAAGAAAATGAATTTTTAGCGTCATACTTTTTAACATCAAAAATATTTTCGAAGTTAATAAATCGTCCAGTGTCGATTTTAACATTCGACGCAAAAAGTTAAACTTTTAGCATCATAAAATTCTTTTCGACGTTAAAGGTCAACCATTTAGCGTCGAAATTACTATTCGACGCTAAAATGTTAACATTTAGCGTCGAATTATAAAATCGACGCTAAAAGTCGAACATTTTGCGTAAATATTATTTTCGACGCTAAAGGTTTCTGACAATGCAACCGACAACCCTTTCACCTTTAGCGTCGAATATTAAAATCGACGCTAAAAGTCGAACTTGTTACGTCGATATTATTTTCGACGCTAAAGGTTTCTTATAACTCCACCGACAATCATGTTACCTTTAGCATCGAAAATAAAATTCGACATATAGAAAGCTTAACATTTAGCGTAGGATTTTCCTTATTCTACCTTTAGCATCGAAAATAAAATTCGACATAAAAAAGCTTAACATTTAGAGTCGAATTTTCCTTATTCGACGCTAAATGGTTATTAAAATCCCAAAACCAACAACATTTCTTCCCCTCTACTTTTTTTCTCTCTTTGCAAGTTTTACTCACAATTTTCCTACAAATTTTCAACAAAACTCCAACTTTTCACAAGGTATTTTTTATTCCATCTCTCTTTAGTTTTCCTTATATTTGAATCACTCTCACTAATTAATTTAAGTTTAATCTCTCTAAAAAAGTTAGGGTTTTAATTTTTTGTAATTATCTTTATTATATACATTATGATAGTTAGTTAATTTGTTGTTAGTTGATGATTATGATGCATATATGTGAGTAAGATTAGTTTTGTTTCTCGTTAATTAATTAATAACTATAATTTTATACTATATAAAAATATATATAGAATTATTTATAATATCTAATAATTATAAAAATAAAAATAATGTCTAATAATTATATTTTTATATCTTTATTATTAAATTATTGGGGTTCTAATTTTTTTTAATTATATTTATTTATATATGTTAGTTAGTTAATTTGTTGTTGGTTGATTATAATGAATATATGTAAGATTAGTTTGTTTTTGTAATTAATAAATTAATTAACTAAATATGTGTATGCTTAAATAAATAATTAATGAATTAGTGATGTTGATGAGTTTAATACAATCTTTAATAATTATATTTTTATATGTAGATATTTCGATGAAATAGATAGAAATTGGATTAACTCTATGGATAGATTGAGTGTAGAATAACGTAATAGAGTTTATGAGTTCATAGAATCGGCAAAGCAACACATTGATACAGAAGGTCGTGTCCGGTGTCCATGTAAAAATTGTTTGAATAGGAAAAGGAAACGTTTAGATGAAGTTAAGAATCATTTATACAAGCCAGAAATATCACCAACTTACCATACGTGGATTTATCATGGTGAGTAGTATAATTCTCAATCACGGTTTATTGATTCCAGTGAAGAGAGTAGTAGTTAAAATCAACCTGCAAACGATGAGATAACTGATACTTTGTGGGACTTACAAGGTCCACAAGTCGGTTATAGTGTTGGCGGTGACATACCAATATTAGATAGAAATGGTCAAAATTTATTTAGCCAACTATTTGAGGAGGCACAAAAAACACCATTTGAAGGCGCTGAGATATCGATCTTGAATTTCGTTGTGAAACTATTGCACATTAAAGTGATGTGATGCGAATTTTAAAGTGATGTGATCTAGGAATGGGGTATGAATCCAATTGATGCTTGTAAGTATGACTGTGTATTATTTCGTGCCGAGTATGAATCACTTTAATATTATCTGATTTGTGATGAAAGTCGATACAAAGTCTTTGGTCTAGGAAAGAAAGTTCCTCAGAAGATATTACGATATTTCCCATTAACAGTCAGGCTGCTGAGGTTGTTCATGTCACGACACACAGCGACTGACATAAGGTGGCATCAGGAAAAGAGGATCGGTGTGGAGGGCATACTTAGACATCATGCGGATAGAACCGAGTGGAATGAACTTGATGATATGTACCCCCCCGTTTCACCGAGGACCCCCGTAATATCATGTTAGGCCTCGTCTCCGATGATTTTAACCTGTTTGCATATTTTCGTGTTCCAGGTTAGCAGACTGATTTATTACATATATAAGAGAGTCAATTCATCATTAGAATAATATTGTGTGGAATCACAACCCTAGATGTTTGTGTCTTTTGTTTATTTTCCTTAGTATTTTATTTTGTGTTCTTATTTATTTATTTATTTAGCAAATCCACATTCAACCAACCAATCAAGCAATCATTCCCTTCTCATCTTAATTAGATACTTGTAAATAAACAGCATCAATAATTAATAATGATAGTAGAAATTAAGTCATCGTGTGATCAATATTTTTATACTACTTGAGTGATATGTGCGCTTGTGTTACGTGTGTGATTTCACCGATCAAGTTTTTGGCGCCGTTGCCGGGGACTTATTTTTCTTGCGTTATTAATTTTGAAGCTATTTATTTTACATGGATCTAATCTTCTTTATTTTTATTTCTTCCTTTTATTTTAGGTGGTTGAAAATGGAATATTTTTGGGCGATAGAAGAATTATGAGCTTTACAAAGAGAAGATACACCACATATCAGGGAGTAGCAGTCTGATTTTCTGAGGCATGTTGTCCAGCCCAACAACTACTCATGGATATCAGAGCCATTCAACACAACATTTGCCCAACCCTTTCAGAAAACAATGGGGAGATGTGAGATATGTGATGGTAACCATCCAAGAGATCAATGCATATACCTCTACAATTCAGGATGACAGAATTATCAGAATCTTTCATGGTATGAAGAACCAGCATATTTCACTGAACATTATTCTTCATCTTATCCACCATCCACCTATGGTCTTCATCAAGAACCAGAACCATCAGAGGAATATTGGGTGATTGACATGCTCAATGATTGGCTCAAGAAACAAGACGAAAAGTTGGATACAATGGCTGAAATATTTCAGAGTCAAATAAAAAATCAAGCAGCAATCTTACAAAGAATGCCAGATCAAGCGAGACAATTAACAGAAAACCAGAGTTACATACCTCACGAAATATTTTTAGATGAAACTGATGAAGCCTTTGAGTACCAAAGATTTCACGATGACACCTTAACAGATGAAGAGACTGAGCAGTATCAAGAATCTGAGGTATCAGTTCAGGAGCCCGAACAAGCAGAATCTCAATTCGATCTTTATTATTCATCGGAATTTGAGGAGGAACAAGTAGCAGAGCTGTCTGTACCAACTACAAGTGAGTGTAAATGTTCCTAGAACATGCCAAGGATCTCTAAGAGTGATTTGTGTGTGAATAAATCGAAGAAAGTTACGGAAAAACATACTTTGATCGGACAAGTTTCAAGACTTTTCTTTGTATTTTGGAATCTCCAAGCTTTCTTTGTTATTCCAAACTCAATGGTGAGTTTCTCTATCACCTTCTTTTGACTCTTAATGTGCTAGCAAGTAGAATTTTTACAACAAAAATTCCAAAAGAAATAGCACGATAATCAGACATGGAGGGAGAAAAGAGAGATAGATGAGTGAATAGTAGTGTCTAAAAAAACTAATCTTGTTTTCCAAAAACCACTTGCCTTTTATATTTTCCAAAAACAAAAGTTAAGTGTGTTGGAAAAATGCATTAAATGCATCCAACCACTTACATCAACAAATGACTAGTGATGTGAGTCAAGTTGATGTAAGTTAGTGGGTCTCACCACTTTGAATTCAAATTCAAGTTGGTCCACACAACACATTTTGGGCCCGGTTTCGTTTAATCCGACTAAATAAATTTTTCATCGCGACGTAATTAAATCCAATTTAATTAAATAATAATGCCTCGCAAAATTATTACGGAAGTCGCTTGCGAATTAATTCCAAAATAATTCGTTCGCTTGAATTAAAATCCAATTTAATTCCGCGTTGAAATCCAATTTCATTTAATATATCCAATATATTATTTTGTCCCAAATAAATAAATTAAATAGAAAAATCCAATTTAACTATTAAATTTATTTTACCGATTAATTCCAAATCATCGCGTTCTCTCTCTCTAGTCGAATTTATCCCAGATTAATTCTTGACGCAATTAATCCTAGATTAATTATCTCTTTGATAATTAATCCTAGATTAATCTATTGCCGTAATTAATCCCAGATTAATTTTCTCTCTCATAATTAATCCCAGAATAATTCTCTGTTCGAGTCAAATCTCATCGGTGAATCTTTGGGAAGCGACCCAAGAGATCCATGGATATGTTGGCAGTAAATACAGTCATCGGACTATCTGAACACGTGCGTATCTGATACCACATTCTTACCGATTTACAAGACATGGTTGGCTTCTAGCAAATCACCGTGCCTACCCAATTCTCCAGAAATATTCTTTAAAGGAATATATAATCTTTATCAGGCGTAGTATACAGTGTATCGCGTATTATGATCCGGTATCGGATGTCACATGCTAGGCCTGGGGCTGGAATTGTGTCTACCCCGTACGGAGCATATATCGGATCACTGGCAACTAGTCTCTATAATCGGATAATCATGACCTAGTCATATTATCCCGATGACTGCAGTACTTAAGAGTACCAGTTCTATTACCCTGCATGATCATCATCTCCATATGACTGAAGTGATACTTCCATCTTGACATCACACCCAATATACTACGATTCTCAGTATAACCAGAAGAGCCGTACACAGAAACTGTTAAAGCCCTGGACGAACAAAACCAAAGTATACTGATTGTCGCAAGTATTAGCGATGCAAGTCTCAGGTTAAGACCAAATACACCTACCCTGATTTGGATTCCCATAGACACATAGTCATACTACCAATGGGATTCCGAGGGGTCTATCCAGAGCGAAGTTGTTTCTGTACCATCGGTAAATAGAACCTCCTATCACACTTGCATAAGTATCATATACTTAAATATATGAGAACTATGCCATTAAGCTTCCATAACGCTCACAAGTGTAATACTAGCCTATTCCGCATTATCGATGTCCAGTCTCGATAATACTACGACTAGGGATATTTAATGATTAAACCTTTCATGGATTAATACTGTCTCATATCTTATTAATCCAGTACTAATCATATGGACTTTTATCATTTATATATTCAGGTAATCCAATTACAAATGATAAAAGAACAATTTTCTTTGTCACATAGTTAATTTTGTACAAGAACACCATGTCCTTTACAAAATAGTGATGTTATGGGTCATAATTGTCCAACAATATCCCACTTGGCTTATAGCCAATCACTCAAGTGTCCGACACTTGAACTATTTACTGGTCGCTCAAACTTTTGCTGAGATATCGCTTTCGCCAGCGGATTTACAAGGTTATCATCTGATGCGATTTACTCGATCATCACATCGCCACGATGTATGATCTCATGAATCAGATAAATCCGTCGAAGTACATACTTGGATCGTTGATGAGACCACAATTCTTTAGCATGTGTTGTAGCCTAGCTCAGCTGCTAACAGAACTACTCCTAATCCAATGAGGAATTTTTATAGAGATCCAAAATGCTTCTTTTGCTACCTCAGCTGCAGTATTGTATTCCGATTTTGTTGAATCGGTAACAGTATCTTACTTGGAAGATTTCCAGCTCACTGTTCCATTGTTCAAACAAAATTACGTACCCTGATTGTGACTTACAGTCATCATTATCTGTTAGGAAACTTGCAACGGTAAACCCAGTCACTTCAATTTCTCCTTCTCCATAGCTTAAGAAAGCATCTTTAGTTCGTCTAAGATACTTAAGGATGTTCTTAACATCAATCCAGTGACCATCACCTGGATTGGCCTGATTGTGACTACAGATGCTCAAAGCATATGATACACCAGGTCACGTATACGTCTTTCAATGTACGTGTTCTCGGAGAGTGCCAACAACTTTTAGATCTATCCCAGTAGATCCTTATTCCTAGAATAAAGGTTGTCTCTCCCAAGTATTTCATGGAAAATTTTAACGAAAGCCAAGCTTTCACCGATTTTAATATGGGAATGTTATTTCCAAGAAATAATACATCATCAATGTATAACATATTCATTGTCAGTGCGCTCCCACTAACCTTCTTATATACACAAGAATCATCATCATTTTGAATGAAATCATATACCATTATGATCTCATCTAAATATTGGCTCCAAGAACACAATGCTTGCTTCAATCCATAAATGGATCGATTTAACTTGCAAACCTTGTTTGCATGTTTTGGCACGACAAAACCGTCAGGATTTTGTAAACATCCTTCAAAAAGTTTTCGTTAAGGAAAGCGATTTTGACGTTAAGCTGCCATATTTCATAAACAAAATATGCAGCACTTGAAAGCATTATCCTAATGGATTTAATCATGGCAACGGGTAAAAGGTGTCGTCGTAATCGACACCATGTTGATGACAATACCTTTTCTCTACAAGCTTAGCTTTGTACGTTTGTATGTTGCCATCCACGTTTGTCTTCACCATGAAGACCCATCTGTTACCAATAGGCACAATGTCTTCTGGTATATCAACCAGTGTCCAAACCTGGTTGGTATACATGGAATCTATTTCGGACTTCATGGCACTTTGCCATATAGCGGAGTCGATACCTTGTATCGCTACCTCATACGTAGTTGGCTCATTATCCTCAATAAGATTAATATCTTTATGAGGTGAGATCAGAAACCCATACTTCTAAGGTTGTTTTCTGACTCTCCCCAACCTACGCTGTTCTTGTGTATTAGAAGATTGTGGAACAGTCTCATACCTGATGAATTGTTCGTGTTTCATTAAGGATCGGTGCCAGGAACAGTATTACTCTGATTTTCATCGAGTTTTACTTTCTTCCCACTTACCACTGCATTTAGGTATTCCTCTTAGGAAAACCGCATGGAGATCAACAAATTTCTTTGTTCTCTTGTGAGTTATGGAATTAGGTTCCTTGGGATAACCAATTACAAATAGACACTTATCCGATTTGGGTTCTAGTTTGGAACCATCTAAACATATGCCCAGCATTCCCAAATCTTCATGAATGAGAAATCCGATTTCTTTCCTGCCCATATTTCATATGGAGTCTGTCCAACAAACTTTGACAGAACTGTAGGATAAAGAAATTGACGACGATGTTCTAGGCTCGCGGCCTAGTCGGGAGTACGGAGTAGCCCGCGGGGAAAAACCGGAGAATAAAGGAGTCGCCACTCGGTGTGAATCGGGAAAATGATTTAAGGCCGCACTCACCCCTCGCAAGGGAAGACCTCGAACCGTTGGGTTCGGAACGGTCCCTTACTTATGCCACTTGTTATGAAATGATTGGTGCAATAACTTAACCAAATCTACACAACATATATATTCAAGAATAACATAGATCTAGTTCGTATTCATTAAAATAAATCCTATATCTAAGTTTGCATGCTTTAAAAGTAATTCATCATAACGACAAACACACGATAACACACAATAATCTCATGAGCATATTGAATTATCAACACAAAAAATAATAAATAACAACCTAAACATAAACAAAAATTAAATTCCTAATGCGAAAGTAAATAACTAAATCATGCATAAAGAAATAACATACTGACGACTAAATCATGCTTAAAAATAAACAACATACTAACGACTAAATCATGCTCAAACACAAGGTTGGATGAAATGAAATATGTGTGTCTCTCGAGTGGTACGTGGAGTTGTTTCCCAAGTACAGACCGCACTACCGTCCATTCGGATTCGGCTATAGAATTTACATCTGGGTTTCCATCCGATATACCGCAAGAGAGAACACATATTACATTTATCCGAAAATCATAGCATACACCAATCCACAGTACTCATGCGAAATAAAGTAAGAAAATAAATAAAATAAAGGAGAATAAATAAAAGGGGTGCCCTCAGGTCTAACCTCTTAAGTCATCTCTCGGAAGTGCGCTACACGGTTGTCGGAAGGGTTGATGCTCTGCAACTCCTCCGGTTCAATGTTTCCCTTCGCTTTTCATTGTTTCGGCTACTGTTTTACTCAGTTTCACTGCTGTTTTTGTCATATTTTCTGGTTTACTATTTTACGGTAATATGGGACTGTTTTGTGGTGTTTTATGGGTGAATTTTAGGTACTGTTTAAGGGTGTAGTTTCAGTGCAGTTTTGGGACGGTTTAGGGGCTGATTTGGTGCAGTTTAGGTACTGTTTCGGGACAGTCTGTGCGGATGTTTATGGGCGTGAACTGAGGCAGTGCAGGGCTATTTTGCGGGCGTGAATTAAGTGGCTTGCGTGAGGGCTATTTGTTGATGCGTAAGGGTTATGGCTGCTGGGTAGAGGGCTATGTGTTGTGCATGAAGATTGTTGAGTTGGTCGGTTAGTGGGTGAGACGTGTGTGCTTTGATAGGGGGACGTGCCAGTGGTTTATGTGTGAAGATTGTTGAGTTGGTCGGTTAGTGGGTGAGACGTGTGTGCGTGAGGCTGCTTGGATTGAGGGCTGTGTATGTGAGTGGAGGTGGTCGCTATGTGTGTGCTATTGGTGCGTGGAGTTTTTTGGCGTGAATAGCTAAAGGAGTTTACGTTAGGGTTTCTTTTTTGTTTGTTATTTCTTTGTGAGTTTGAGCTAGTGTCCAAGGGTTTGGCTTGTGTTTTCTTTTATAGGAGAGGGTTGGGGTTATCCTTGTATAGGTAGGGAAATAATATTATAATTATGGGGGGAATATTTAATTTGTGTAACATAAGGAAATGATATCTTTAATTAATGAGGTAATTTGTTTTAGTTAGGAAGATGATTATTGGGATTTGATTTGATTTCATTTAGTTTAGGCATGTGATTTAATGAGATTTGATTTGATTTATTTAATTTAGGAATGAGATTTGTTTGAATTTAATTGGATTTGATTTAATTTAATTTTGACATGTGTTTTAAATGTTTTAATTATTATTGGATATGATTTAATGGGCTTGGGCTAGGTGGGCGTGTGGCTTGGTGCATGGCTCGGTGTGGGTTGCGAGGATTTTGGGCGGAGGATGAATTTCAAAACAGAGGTCCAACGAGCAAACCCGAAGCTAAGCAAACGAATTAAATCCAACAAGGTATTGATTTCCAACTTTTCCCTTCTGACGTCTGTTTCCCGCGACTTACGTAACTTAAAAGGTAGTGCCTCCGCATGAGGCTCATCATCGGGACTTATATGCAAAAATGAAGTGCCTATAGTCGCCCCCACTTTGATGGGACTTGTGCAGTGTGTGACAGTGACAATCCTATCAAAGTTATGCATGCATTTTTACTTTACCTGGCTCGCCAGCTGCCGCTTGACTTGCTTGTTGCTTTGAACTGACTTGGTCTGGTGGTGAGGTGCTACGACCCCAAGGTTCATTCCTGAACCGTTTCTTTGTGAGAGGTGGTCCATTCCCGAACTATTACTTTTGTGAGAGGTGGTCCATTCCCGAACCGTTACTGAGTTGAGATGAGGGTCTTATTCCTGATTTGAGTTGAGTTGTGGGTCTTGTTCCCAAGTTGAGTTGTGGGTCTTGTTCCCGATTTGAGTTGAGGGTCTTGTTCCCTGAATTGTGGGTCTTGTTCCCGTGGGTCTTGTTCCCGATTTGAGTTGAGGGTCTTGTTCCATGAATTATGGGTCTTGTTCCCGTGGGTCTTGTTCCCGATTTGAGTTGAGGGTATTGTGCCCTGAATTGTGGGTCTTGTTCCCGTGGGTATTGTTCCCGATTTGAGTTGAGTTGTGGTTCTTGTTCCCAAGTTGAGTTGTAGGTCTTTTTGATGAGTGGTATTTATTCTCACTCATTTGACCTAATATTTCGTATAGTTTCTCGAGTTTTGTGAACGTTTTAATGTGTTTTGTTGTTATTTTACAGATAAATAAAGTTTTGAAAGCACTTGAGGCAATTTGGGACAAAAACGGACAAAAATGCGTCAACAGGGATATTTTCATCTTTTCAGCGTCGCGACGCTGAAGCCATGGGCGGCGCGATGCCCATGATGCGCCGAATGTGCTAACATGCGCCGTCAGCCACGTGTCAAAATCTGATAGGTTGGACTTACTAACGTGCGCCGGATCTTGCTAATGTGCGCCTCATGCCACGTGTCATCACCTCACTGGACCACCCAAACCGCGTGCCACGTGTCGCCTCTATCTTGGACCGAATAATCAACGAATCAGAGCATGCCACGTGTCACCATTCTATTAGACCGAATTTACACCCAATCACAAGATTACACGTGGCACGATTTCATTGGACCGCATCGCCAGTCAACCAGAGCGTGACACATGTCACCAATTATTGTGCCGACAGCCGCGTGGTCAATGTACGCGTGGACTCCAGAAACTGTTGCCAGCGTCGCGACGCTAGTGCAATTTCAGCGTCGCGACGCTGGACCAAAATTTGCCTATAAAATGAGGCCGCCATTTCAGTTTTAGTTGCACCATTCTCTCTCATTTCTTTGATGTAAAATCGGGAGTTTCTCTCTCTAATCTCTTTTAATTTAAGTTTTGTAATTAATTACATTTTGTAATAGTAATTACTTTCTGTAATAGTAATAGTAATAGTAATAGTAATTTATCTTGTTTTACTGTTTCAGTTTTACTATTCAACCATGATGAGGTAACTTCTCCTTGCTAAGGTGAAAGGTAATTCTTTTTACTGTTACTATTTAGATTAATCTCCCTTAAATATAATATATTTACTATTTAAAATTTGACTTAATACGGATACCGCCATATTGGTCGGTTGGCTATAAATTTAAATTGGTTTAAACCTGACTAATCCAGGATACCGCCTATATGGCTGGTTGATAATTAAATTTTCTTACCGCCTATATGGCAGGTTCATGGACAAATCATACCGTCTTTATGGCTGGTCGGACTTAATTTGAATTAATCAGGTTACCGGCCTATATGGCTGGTTGGTAATATTATCACAAGTTTATATATTATTTTATGGGAGATATCTAAAATAGTAAATAGTAAAAGTAATTCATTTTACCTTAGCATTTTATTTTATTGTTATTACTTTTCAGTATTTACTTTACCGCATTTACTATTTCGCATTTTTACTTTATGGTTTTTACTTTTAAGTTTTTACTAGCCCGAGCCATGTGTCATAACTAAGTTAGTTATCTAGGGTTGTGATGAATTTCAATATCACTGGTTTATAAGAGTTAGATTATAGTTTGGGTAATATAAAGATTTATTTATTGAGTCTTAATCTTAATGCTTTTTATTAACTGGCCATTAATAAAATTTATTAGGTAAACTTAAAATGAACTATACATAGGGATTTTAAGTTTAAAACCTTAGACTCAATAGCCCACGATCTTCCTTGAGGATAGATAACTCTTTTAATAGATTTCCTTACAGGATAGGAATATACATGCCGGGCGGGGGTAGCCTTAATTGGAACTTAATCTTAATGAATCTAGGTAATTTGGTTGACATAGACATATGGTTCAATTGGATTATACTAGGTATTTGTAATTGACCATCGGAAGAGGCTTTCACATAATTTAGTGTTCTAGGTTAATAAATCAATATATTACCCAACTATAGGACAACCACTTCATCTTTAAATAATATTGAAAAGATTCACAACCCTAGATAGTTTTTAATATTGAATTTTCTTAAAACTTACTTTCGAACAATTTATTTATTGTCTTTTAAATTTAGAATCGTCGCCATTTCAAATCAATCAAACAACCTGTTAGATACTAGTAATCATTTGACCTCATAAAATTAATAGCTTAGGTATTAAGTCCTCGTGGGATCGATATTTTTTATACTACTTGAACGATATGTACGCTTGCGTTATACGTGTGTGTTTACGCCGGTCACTTTTTCCCCTGAGTCTTGTTCCCAATTTGAGTTGAAGGTTTTGTTCCCTAAATTTTGTATCTTGTTCCCGTGGGTCTTGTTCCCGTTTTGAGTTGATAGTGTTGTGTTGCTGTTCCTGGTTGGCTTGCATTTCCGTTTTTTTCTCCTTTTCGTATTCGTTGAAACCTGTGAATACAAAATAAAAACACAAAAAGGATGCAAGTGCGTTACGTGTGTGCATGCGTGAATGAATTTCCTATTCCGCCGGGTTAGGTCTTCTGCCAATTCCCCGGTGTCTTTTGCCTATAACTGACTTTGGTCGCCCCCTGGGTCTACTACGGTTTCGTCATGCTGGTTCTTTTCTGGTGATTGTTCAATCATCTTCTGTCTCACGGCTCAAGTTCTCGGTACATCCCTTATTCGGGGGGGTGGTAGACTGGTTGCCCCCAGTCTTGGCTTAGCTTTCTGTTCTTCGCTTCTTGCACTAGGTTAAAGTAGATCATGTGATGTGACGTTCCAAAACTGCTGATGATGTGGCCTCGACCCTGGGACTCATCCCCAAAACTGATGATGATGCTGATGTGGGCCTCAACCCTGGGACTCATCCCAAAATTGATATTGGTGCTGATGTGGGCCTCAACCCTAGGACTCATCCCCAAAACTGGTACTGATGCTGATGTGGGCCTCAACCCAGTGACTCATCCCAAAACTGATACTGGTGCTGATGGTTCATTTCCGAACCGTTACTGGATGAGAATGGGTAGACTGATCGCCCCCAGTTTTGGTTCATATTTTCATCATTTGCTGCTTCATTAATTCAAGGTAGACCTCCTGATGTGATGTTACATACCAACACATTGTACTACTTCTCACGTGATAATCCTGATAGCTAAACATATTTTCGTCCTCAACGAATGCTTCGTGTCAAAACCAGAGAACCTTCAAAGTACTTAATACACTCAAATCCGATCGTTTGAATGAGTGATCTGAACTAGACTCCTAGTGTGTGTGTGCCAAGGCTCTTTCGCAGCTTAATCCTTAAGTAAGCCAACTCGATGATTTTATCTCGAAGAATTGGGATCAATGGGTCAAACCAACCTAGATGTCTTGATCATACTCTGTGATTACTTCCTTGTACTCAACATGATATGGTTTTCTTCTTTTTTCTTTTGTCTCTTTTCTTTATTTTCATTTTGAACTTTTTTTTTCTCTTTTCTTTCTTTCTTTTTTTTTCGACACACCTACCCTTTAAGGTAGCATTTCTCTTCATGGTGGTCCTAATACTCGCCCATGGGTAGCTTCACGCTTATCGGTTATAGGTGGTCTATTTTTTTCTTTTCTTTTCAGAGACTTTTTTCTTTGTTTCCAACCATATCACATATCGTAGCATCAGTAAATCAGGATGGACATCTAGGCAAACAGTCATTCACTGATTCGGCATCTCTTCAACTTGTCATCTAATCGATTACTCAGGCTTCTACTGCTAAGATCCTGTAATTAAGTGCCTGGGGGTCTTGGCCGAGATCAACCACTCAAAATACCGGATGAGAGCACATCTCGCACTCATCGTTTCTAAGGTTTCACCCTAAAGCAAATATTTTCATCATCGGACATATGCCTAACTATTAAGGACTAAGGACAAACAATTTTTTTTTCTCTTTTTTTTTTTCCTTTTTTTTTTTTTTTTTTTTTTTTTTTTTTTTTTTTTTGTTTTTTTTATTTTTTTTTTTTTTTTTTTTTTTTTTTTTTTTTTTTTTTTTCTCTTTTTTTTTTCTCTTTTTTTTTTTCTTTTGGGCCCACCATGGTCTTTCTATCCTTGTCGTAAAATTTTCTGTTTCTCGGCTTTCTTTCCCCGATGTCCATGTTTGTTAAACTCTTCTTGACAAATCTTTTTTTTCTCTAACCCAACAGATATCTATGATGGCTTTTAAGATACGAGGTTAACATGATGTGTGTATGCGTGAGATGCATGAGATGTGTGTGATGTACGAGATATAATATGCATGTGGTTATCAAAAGCATAAAGAGGCAACTTCTATAAGTCATTCAACTATGGTTCACATGCGGGTTTGTAGGACTATAGACAAAGGCTCCTGCCGGCGAAGGATTGCCCACAACTAGGTCTCCCCACTCAAGGGTTCGAGCGACCAAGTGAGTGCACCTTTTCTATACCCTATGGTACGTGCCAACGAGTTATGATGCATGACTGACTGTCAGATAGATTTCCTATTGAAGATTCTCCAGAGGGAGGGTGGAGCGAACTCTCTTAACACCCAAGCCTCTTAGGCTCTAATCTCCTTAGTGACATGAATAACCAATAGGTCCTCCAAATTAGTCCATCACGGTAAGCTTCAGGTGAATGATTATCTAGGTGCCTTCAAGCTTTTCCTTAGAAATATAGTGAATGAAGGAAGACACAAACCATTACTTAGCTCTAATGGTGCCTTTGATTAAACCCCTTCAACCCACTGTAGACACGATTAACTAAAGCACAAATCACAAACATTACAAGACATTATTTCAGGGCCGATTCTCTATCCCCAGTGGAGTCGTCAGACTGTAGGACACAGAAATTGACGATGATGTTCTAGGCTCACGGCCTAGTCGGGAGTACGGAGTAGCCCACGGGGGACTGAGCCGGAGAATAAAGAAGTCACCACCTGGTGTGAACCAGGAAAATGATTTATGGCCGCACTCACCCCTCGCAAGGGAAGACCTCAAACCGTTGGGTTCGGAACGGTCCCTTACTTATGCCACTTGTAATGAAATGATTGGTACAATAACTTAACCAAATCTACACAACATATATATTCAAGAATAACCTAGATCTAGTTCACATTCATAAAAATAAATCATATATCTAAGTTTGCATGCTTTAAAAGTAAGTCATCATAACGTCAAACACACGATAACACACAATAATCTCATGAGCATATTGAATTATCAACACAAAAAAATAAATAAATAACAACCTAAACATAAATGTAAATTAAATTCCTAATGCGAAATCAAATAACTAAATCATGCATAAAGAAATAACATAATAACGACTAAATCATGCTTAAAAATAAACAACATACTAACGACTAAATCATGCTCAAACACAAGATTGGATGAAACGAAATATGTGTGTGTCTCCAGTGGTACGTGGAGTTGTTTCCCAAGTACAGACCGCACTACCATCCATTCGGATTCGGCTACGGAATTTACATCTGGGTTTCCATCTGATATACCGCAAAAGAGAACACATATTCCATTCATCCGAAATTCATATCATACATCAATCCATAATACTCATGCGAAATAAAGTAAGAAAAAAAAAGGAGAATAAATAAAAGGGGTGCCCTCAAGTCTAACCTCTTAAGTCGTCTCTCGGAAGTGCGCTACGCGGTTATCGGAAGGGTTGATGCTCCGTAACTCCTCCGGTTCACTGGTTCAACGTTTCCCTTGACTATTTCGATGTTTCAGGCTACTATTTTACTCGGTTTCTCTGCTATTTTTGTCATATTTTTTGGTTTACTGTTTTGCGGTAATGTGAGACTATTTTGCGGTGTTTTAGGGGTGCATTTTAGGTAATGTTTAGGGGTGTAGTTTCTATGCAGTTTCGGGATGGTTTAGGGGCCGATTTGGTGCAGTTTAGCAACTGTTTCGGAAAAAGTCTGTGTGGCTGTTTGTGGGCGTGAACTGAGACAGTGCATGGCTATTTTGCGGGCGTGAATGAAGTGGCTTGTGTGAGGGCTATGTGTTGATGCGTGAGGGCTATGGCTGCTGGGTGGGCGGCTATATGTTGATGCGTGAAGATTGTTGAGTTGGTCGGTTAGTGGGTGAGACGTGTGTGCTTTGATAGGGGACGTTCCAGTGGTTTATGCGTGAAGATTGTTGAGTTGGTCGGTTAGTGGGTGAGACATGTGTGCGTGAGGCTGCTTGGATTGAGGGCTGTGTGCGTGAGTGGAGGTGGGGGCTATGTGTGTGCTATTGGTGCGTGGAGTGTTTTGGCGTGAATAGCTAGGGGAGGTTACCTTAGGGTTTCTTTTTTGTTTGTTATTTCTTTGTGAGTTTGAGCTAGCGTCCAAAGGTTTGGCTTGTGTTTTCTTTTATAGAAGAGGGTAGGGTTATCCTTGTATAGGTAGGGAAAGAATATTGTAATTATGGGGGGAATATTTAATTTGTGTATCATAAGGAAAATATATCTTTAATTAGGGAGGTAATTTGTTTTAGTTAGGAAGATGATTATTGGGATTTGATTTGATTTCATTTAGTTTAGGCATGTGATTTAATGAGATTTGATTTGATTTATTTAATTTAGGAATGAGATTTGTTTGATTTAATTGGATTTGATTTGATTTAATTTAATTTAATTTTTGACATGTGTTTTAAATGTTTTAATTATTATTGGATGTGATTTAATGAGCTTGGGCTAAGTGGGCATGTGGCTTTGGTTTTGGGCTAAGTAGGCGTGTGGCTTTGGTTTTGGGCTAGGTGGGCGTGTGGCTTGGTGCATGGCTCGGTGTGGGTTGCGAGGATTTTGGGCCGAGGATGAATTTCAAAACAGAGGTCCAACGAGCAAACCCGAAGCTAAGCAAACGAATTAAATCCAACAAGATATTGATTTCTAACTTTTCCCTTCCGACGTCCATTTCCCGCGACTTCCGTAACTTAAAAGGTATTGCCTCCACATGAGGCTCATCATCAGGACTTATTTAAAAATGTAGTGCCTACATGAACCTTATTCAAAATACTTATTGCAATGTTCAATGCGTATCCCTAGAAGGAAATTGGTAGCTCAGAGCGACTCATCATTTAACCTTACCATATCCAACAAATTTTGGTTTCTCCGTTCGGACACACCGCTAATTTGATGTGTTCCGAGAGGAGTCCACTGTCAAAGAATACCACTCTTTCAAGTAATCAAGAAACTTATTGCTCAAGTATTTTCCACTATGGTTCAACCGTGATGTTTTAATATTTTTACCGGTCTGTTTTTCTACTTCGTGTCGAAACTCTTTGAATTTATCAAAAGTTTCCGATTTGTGTTTCTTAAGATACACATAACCATAACACGATACAACATCTGTAAAGGTTACGATGTATTTATATCCACTTCTAGCCTAGCTAGATATGGGCCCATTTATGTCACCATGACCGAGGGCTAACAGCTCGGTGGCACGTGTACCTTTACCGCTAAAAGGCGTTTTAGATACTTTGCCTAATAAATAAGATTCTTAGACGTCATATGATTTAGGATCAAATCTGTCCATAATATCCATTCTTCAAAAGAGTGGATATATGAGTCTTGTTAATGCGTCCCAGACGACAATGCCACAAATAAGTCTCATCTGATTTACTCAGTTGAGCTTTTTTGTTTGTCATGTTATATATTTGAGATTTGTTTATATTCAAAATATAAGTACTATTATTCATATCTAATGTGTATATCTCAATATCATCTTTATAAACAAAACACCCAGTGTTCTGGAACATAAAGCTATACCCGCAACGGGTTAAACTAGATATAGAGATAATGTTTCTAGTCAAACTAGGTACATTATAACAGTTCCTAGTTTAAGTACATGCCCAAAGGGCAGTTCCAAAACTTAGGTTCCCAAAGCAAAAACAGCGACTCTCGTCATGTTTCTGACTCGCAGGTCGATCTTATCTGAAGCCAGTCTCCTGCTAATCAGCAGATCCCGCACATCAGTACATATGTATATACCATATTCAGTATCAAAATCCAATTTTAAAGTAGTAGTAGACATGTTTATAACAAACATACCTGAAGTTGGAGCCTTGCCCTCCTTCACTTCCTTTATGTCTGCCTTGTCCATACGGTTGTCACGCTTCCAGTGACCCCGTTTTCCACAGTTTAGGCAGACATCTTGGGATATGTCATTTGTCTTCCCAGAAGACTGTGACGATTTTTCCTTTGCCTCTTTTTTCACCCTTAGAAGCCTTCGACCAAGCCTTGGCCTTCTGGGATGTCGAAGTAAGATGCGTCTTGCGCTTCTTGCCCTTTTTGGAAGCTCTGGCTTTGCTTCATTGAGCATAGCCATTAACTCTCCAAGAGTTTTCTCTTGGTTCATTATGAACCCGCCCCAGCTTTCGGGAAGTGACTTTAAGATCAAATCTATGGAAGTCTCGGCCTCGTAGGTAATGCCCAGCTAACCTAGCTGTTCGATGTCAACAATCATCTGCGACACCTAGTGCTCGATAGATGTACCCTCTGACATATGCGAGCAAAAGAGTTTCTTTTAAGATCTAAGGTTAGATCTATGAAGATCCTTTAGTTTCAACATCATACTACAAGGATCCAATCCTTTGTTCTGACAATGAAATTAAGGAGTCTCTGCGGCAAGAATAACGAATTGAGCACTAAAGTTATCATCACGATGAGTCTTCCAAAGCTCATGTTATACTATTTGCTCAACTCCAGGCTCAGACATGAGAGGTTTCTCTATCCAATAGAGTAACTTCTGAACTCCCAGGACTATCCTGAGATTCAGTTCCCAATTTGGAAAATTGTGCCGTTAAAGACATTTTCACCTAGGATTATGTTCTTTTACTCTAATCTTTCCAGTGATATTGATTGCTATAGTCCAACTATCCAATCAATGATTTCGGGTACAATCAAATGTAATGATTACTGTAGTCCAAATATATAACCAACTATAAATGAAGTAGCGTGTTGTACAGTCTAATTGTTCAACGAAAGCAATATTAAATATTAGTCCAACTAATATATTTATAACTACGATAAATAAAATAAAAGAGCGTGTATTGGCAAGTATCTAAACGAAATTGCAAATTTAATATTTACCTCCCACTATTTTTCGACGAGCCTCTAACACTCTGTGGAGTACTCGGGAAACCTAGTTTCCTAGTGGGTTAGAATCCTGTTAAATAACACACAACCTTGACTTTGGCCAACAAGTTGTATGAAACTTAACTAGGTAGATCTCTAAGATCAATTGGATCACATCCAATTCCTAGATCCAGTAGGTGGACCTCTAAGTCTGAAACATATATCCAATATATGTAAATATATCCAATATATTTCCTAACCTTTTCCTCTAAATCAACTAAGCCTTGGCTTTGGCTCAATAAGCTTAATGAATCTAGTTAAGCGTGACCCATTGACAGTGGGAAAGCTTCGTAATCGAAGTCGATGAACAAGAAGTGACCTTGACTTTGGTCAATAAGTCACAACCGCCCAAGACATGCGATATGGAACAAAGCTTACGCGGTTCAAACACATCCGCGATAGACAAAGGTCTTGACTTTGGCCAACAAACCAATGACAATCTTGGATCTTGAGAGAGAACCACTTAATGGAAGGAAAAAACTTAATATTGAATGAGGGTTTTTACGCGTAAATTGGCAACCAATTTATTATCTTTAATTAGGTCTCATCATACACCCTTAGGCATGCATTCTAAAAGCATAATAAGGTGCGAATTAAAATTAATAATGATATGCAGATGGATATACAACAAATTTGTTCCTAGAACAAATCTCTCTCTTTCCTCTCTCTCGCGAGCACTATTCTTACTTCTACCCAATTACATAATACTTCTAAAGAAACCTCAATTACATTGAGGGGAATTGGTGAGAAGAGAAATACAAAGAGAATAGAGATAATAGGCTGGACACGCATGTCCAATTTAATAAATTTTAAATTTATTACAACAATTTCCAAAATTGTCCCCACCCTTCTAATATCCATCTGATATACATTATTCATACATATACATTCAAGTATTCACACAAAGCATGTTATTCAATCAATCTAATCCAATTAATTAATCTTTGAATTAATGACCATCCAATGTTCAAACAACGATTTGATTTGCGCGAGTCCAACTCGTTTAAGAATAAATAATCAAAGTATGTATTTTTGAATTATATCGAACTACAATTTTAAATCCAATTTAAATTGTATCCAATACTAATTCATATTTAATTCAAAAAAAATAATTACACTTATTAATAGTGCCTTTTAGACTTAAATTCTAAATCCAATCTTAATGGGTCTCAAATGCCCAATTAACATCCAATGTCAATTTAATTAAAGTCCAATGAGCTTTTAATTAATTCTTAAGGCATGAGCTTTGGCCAATATTGATCAAACCCAAATGACAAGGCCCAATTAAGGAATCACTCTTTTTTTTGCCAAAAATCAATTTAGGCCCATTAGGCCAAATTAAATTGTTTAAAGGCCCAATTGTCATATTTGGACTTAATGGAGTGGTTTTAGGCCCAATTGGATCCAACCCAATTGTCCTAAACCAAACTTGGCCCAACCAAGCCCATTAAGCCCAATTACAACAAATTAAATTAACACATCATTCCAAATTATATATTAATTTAATTAAAGTGCAATGACCATTAATTAATTAATAACCTAATGTTCCAAAACATCAATTTAATTTAATTAATCATGCCTAATTCCTAAATCATGTCCAACACTAAATTGAGGCAAAATCGATTCTACAACATTCTTAGGGTTCACGGCAATCATCATGAAATATTATTCAATTCCGATTTCAATCCTATTAAACCAACAATTAATATTAATTTCATGCTTTAAACTCATCCAATAGCCTGAAATCAAAAAATCCACCATGATACAACTAGGGTTTATATTCGGCTAAGGGGTATATTTTGGGGAAAATTAATCCAATCAATTTTTCACAAAATCAAAGATGCACAAATCCAATTCATCATCATACAAACATAACCCAACCGTCAATTTAGGCAAATCAAGCTCTAAGCCAAAAATCCCAAATTTAAAGTATATGAACCCTAAATTCAAATCAAACTTAGGATGCTCTGATACCATTGTAAGTATTCCTAGAACATGCCAATGATCTCTAAGAGTGATTTGTGTGTAAATAAATCGAAGAAAGTTACGGAAAAACTTACTTTGATCGAATGAGTTTCAAGACTTTTCTTTGTATTTCAGAAGATCCAAGCTTTCTTTGTTGTTCCAAACTCAAGGGTGAGTTTCCCTATCATCTTATTTTGACTCTTATTGTGCTAGCAAGTAGAATTTTTGCAACAAAAATTCTCAAAGAAAGGGCATGATAACGGACATGGAGGGAGAGAAGAGAGAGAGATGAGTGAATAATAGTGTCTAACAAAACTAATCTTGTTTTCCAAAAACCACTTGCCTTTTATATTTTCCAAAAACAAAAGTTAAGTGTGTTGGAAAAAAGCATTAAATGCATCCAACCACTTACATAAAAAAAATAACTAGTGATGTGAGTCAAGTTGATGTAAGTTAGTGGGTCCCACCACTTTGAATTCAAAATTCAAGTTGGTCCACACAACACACTTTGGACCTGGTTTCGTTTAATCGGACTAAACAAATTTTCCGTCGCGACGTAATTAAATCCAATTTAATTAAATAATAATGCCTCGTAAAATTATTACGGAAGTCGCTTGCGAATTAATTCCAAAATAATTTGTTCGCTTGAATTAAAATCCAATTTAATTCCGCGTTGAAATCCAATTTCATTTAATATATCCAATATATTATTTTAGCCCAAATAAATAAATTAAATAGAAAAATCCAATTTAACTATTAAATTTATTTACCGATTAATTCCAAATAATCGTATCCTCTCTTCTAGTCGAATTAATCAACGCAATTAATCCGAGATTAATTCTCTCTTTGGTAATTAATCTGAGATTAATTTATTACCGTAATTAATCCCATATTAATTCTCTCTCATAATTAATCCCAGATTAATTCTCTGTTCGAGTCAAATCTCATCAGTGAATCTTTGGGAAGCGACCCAAGAGATCCATGGATATGTTGGCAGTAAATACGGTCATCAGACTATCTGAACACGTGCGTACCCGGTACCACGTTCTACACGTTTACGATTACAACACATGATTGGCAATTGATCTTCCTCTGATGGTTCTGGTTGTTGATGAAGATCATAGGTAGATGGGATAAGATGGAAAATGTGGTTCTGTGAAATGTGATGGCTCGTCATACCATGAAGGATCTTGATAGCTCTGCCACCCTGGATGGTAGTTGTATTCGCAATAATCTCTAGGGTGGTTACCATTACATATGTCACATCTCCCCATTGCGTTCTGTTGAGCAAATGTGGTATTGCTTGGTTCTGGCATCCAGTGATAATTGTTGGGCTGGACAACAGGCCTCAGAAAACGGACTGTTGCTCCCAGATTTGGGTGTATCTTCTAGTAAAGCTCGTGATCTTTCAATCTCCCAGTAGTGTTCCATTTTTCAATCACCTGAAAACAAAAGAAAGAAATAAAAATTACAGATAAAAATAAAGAAAATTAGATACAAGTAAATTAGATAGATTCAAAATTAACAACTCAAGAAAAATAAGTCCCCGGCAACGGCGCCAAAAACTTGACCGGCGTAAACACACATGTATAACGCAAGCGCACGTATCGTTCAAGTAGTATAAAAATATCGATCCCACGAGGACTTAATTCCTACTATTGTTATTAATTATTGATTCTATTTATTTACAGGTATCTAATTATAGGGAGAAGGAAATTGATTGATTTTGGTTGGTTGAATGTGGTTTTGCAAAAATAAAATAAAAAGAGACTCAAAAGAAAATACTAATGTAACACCCCAAAACTTTCTTACCCATTTTTTTAATTTTATTTTATTTTATTGGTGGGTCACACACACACACTCAAGCCCATAAGTCACACATTCAGCAGACAAAAAAAAATAGAAGAAAGAAAGATAAGAAAGACAGAAGAGTCAGAGACGTGAGAGAGAGAGAGAGAGAAGAAAGAAGAAAAAGAGAGAAAATAGAATTTTGGTCCCGATCGGGTCGATCCGTAGTTCAAACCCGACCAAGCTTTCAAGGAAAAGTGTAGATCTCGTCGAGAGGATCATTTTGGTGGTGGTTTCATCTAGGGAAACTCCCAATTTTTGTAGAGATCTCGGTAAGAAACTTTTTATGGTTTTTCTTGATTTCCCGTTGATTCGGAACTCCGATTGACAAACCGTCAGTGGCGTTGGAACCAGGAGGAGGAGATGAAGATTCAGCCACCGGAAATTTGGGATTCCGACATGCGCGTGGCACTCACGCGCGGCTTACGCAGTGGCGCGTAAGGCCCACGCGCGGCCAGGATGAACGGCGCGTGGCTCCCACGCGCCGGGCAGAATTCTGCCGCCGATTTCCCGAGTCCCCTCCGTGAATTTCAGACCATTCCGAGTAGTAACGGACCTCCGAATCTTAATTTTCGTTAAGTTTGCGAGAGCGACCGAACCACGTTTCTTGCATATTCTTTCATCTATTCTAGTTAGGATTATGTTCCTTATAGTAAATTCTTTTGTTTGTTAGGTGATCGTGATACCGTAAGCAGGGACGGTCCTGCTGCATAGTTCCTTTCTCAGTAGTCAGCTCACCAGGTGCGTGGATAAGCCTGTAACATTGATATTTTCAAAAGTATATAGTATGTATGTTTTCTTGAATGAATTTTTAAGGTAATGCATTAAATGAGTTTGTTTTTAGAAAGTTTATATTTTTACTATAAGGTATGGATCGAATATTGATTATGTTGAAATCATGTGTTTATGATATATGAGAAACTTGCATGATTTGAGATATATGAGCATGGATTTTGGAAATGATTTTTATGTTAGTATGCACCCCGTGTACTTATATGTGCCAGATTATTGCCGTGAGATAAGGTCTCATGTTGCCAGTTATTGCCGTGAGATAAGGTCTCACGTTGCCAGTTTGCTCCGGATGCCATTTTTGCCGTGGGGAAGCCCCATGTTGCCAGCTTTGCCATATTGTCATGAGGTTGTGCATATAGATGAAAAACAGATTTATCATTACAAAGTATTTTTGAGCAGTATGAGCCTTATGAGAAATGAGATTTATGATTTGAGTTTTATGAGGAATGAGATTTACGATTTCAAGTAAATGTTTGAGATATCGATTTACAGCTTATGTATTTATTTATATTATGAAAGACTTGTTTGATCCACCTTGTTACTTGTTTATCCACGGCACTAAGCTGTGATCCATTGCACTAAGCGTGAGCTTACCCCTTTCTTAACATTTCAGGTTCAGCAGTTTAGTAGATTATCATTTCCATCTGCTATTTCGTCATCATTTCCTGCCAGTAGAGAAAGGTTATGCCAACAGTAGAGTGTCTTTGTTATGTATTTTCTTGAAGAATTGTTGTTAATGTTAGGCATTGAGCCTTTATTGATACTGAGGATATTGTGTTTCCTTCATGGATATTATGTTGAGTTGGATCATGGAGATCCTATGTTATGATTATATTTTCAGTTTAGATTTTTCCTTGTATTTGGAGGATTAGTCCATATTACAGGGGAAACTCTGCCAGTTTCTAGTCTCCGTCTCACCCCTACCCTACCTAAGGGGACGGGTGTGACAATTAATGGTATCAGAGCCCAGGGTTCATAGATTATGTAGACACTTCCTTTTATTTATTAGTTATTCTATGTCTTTTAACGGTTGACATCTTTCATGTGTTTTTAGATGCCTCCGCGTCTCAGAGTTTAAGGTTCAGGTCGAGTTCGTACTTGTAAGATAGCAATGTTGGCCAACCTTCTAGGGCACCTCCAGTTGATGAGGAGGTTAATTCTTATGACGTGGAAACCTTTGAAGGGAACCCTAATCCTGTTGTAGAAGATTCCATAGCCTCGGTTTTCGGGGATAGTACCCCAGTTCATCATCCTCCTAGCAGTAATGTTCCTCCAGCCCCTGCAGCACCTCAGGGAAATATTCCAGCACCTCCTCCACTTCCTCCAGTAAATTAGGTTATCCTATACCTCCTCCAGGTTACTACCCTCCACCTTATTATGCTCCTCCGCCAGCAGATGTTCCTCTTGGTGCTACCCTTATCCGTATTACTACCCTCCAGCATGGGGTCATGGTCCAGCTCAGGTAGCTCCTATAGTTAATGAAGATAATATTGCTAAAGGAATGAAAGAAAGAGGAGCTGTTGAGTTTGATGGGAAGAAGGATCCCATTGTAGCTGGAAATTTCTTGGACAGGATTGAAGAGGCTTTGAGTTGATGAGATTAACTGATGAACAGAAATGCCACCATGTGTATCAACTTTTGACTGAGCAGGCTGATAAATGGTGGAAGAGTGTAAGAGGTAAATTCTCAGAGAGAATAATGTTGTTAACTTGGGAGAAGTTCAAGAGGGAGTTCATGAGTAATTATATGAATTCTGCTTTTATGGATGAAAAGAGAAGGGAATTTTATAGGTTGACTCAGGGTAGCCGCACAGTAGATCAGTATGACACCGCATTCCATGAGTTAGTGTAGTTTGTTCCACATTTGAAGACCATGAACAGGGCAAGATGGATCATTTTCTTAACGGTCTGAATGCAGAATTGAGATCCAGGATCAGATTATTTCCTATGGACAGTTTGACAGAGATGGCAGATTTTGCTAGAAAAACAGAGTTTGCAGAAAGAGAATGGCAAGTTGGGCTAGATTATCAGATAAGGAAGAGAAATAGGGAGCATCGATCTTTGGAGAAGGAAATCTAGAAGTAAGAAATGGGGTGACTCAAGACCAGTGGTAGTTATCAGATGAGTTCTGGACAGCCGCAGAAACAAAGTCGACCTACAATTAGTCAGAGTTCAGTGAGAGCTCCACCTAGTGGGATTCCTAGTGGTCAGCAAGGCCAAGCTCAAGATATAAGATTTCCACCATGTACTATTTGTGGGAAGAATCATCCTGGAGAGTGCAGATTGGGTACCAAAGGTTGCTTTTTGTGCGGAGAAGTGGGCCACTTGAAGAGAGATTGTCCTAATGTTAATGATAGCAGTAGACAGACTCAGAGGACAGCTGTTCCTCCAGCTCAGAATTTCAGAGCAATTTTTTAGTCAGAGTGGGGTTCGTGGTCAGACTTCTGGAGCTCACACAGGTTCAGGTGCTCAGAGTAGAGTTGCTCCAAGTGGTCAGACTAGCAGACCTAGAGCCCAGGCAGAGTGTTTGCTATGACGCAGCAGGAAGCTTTAGCAGCACCAGAGGTTATCACAGGTATGGTGTCTATCTTTGGTCGAAATGCCCGAATACTTATTGATCCTGGTGCTACACATTCATTTGTTTCAAAATCTTTTGCATTGCATGCCGATAGAGAAGGGAGTGAGCTAGATTGTGAGTTAGTTATTGTTACCCCTGTCGGATATTCCTTTATTGCTAAGCAAGTTTATAGAG
>SKCR01051081.1:0-37707 GCA_019454045.1 Zanthoxylum bungeanum | reverse complement strand
AACTATGTCGTTATACTCCCATAACGCGCACAAGTGTAATACTAGTCTATTCCGCATTATCGATGTTCAATCTCGATAATACTACGACTAGGGATATTTAATGATTAAACCTTTATGGATTAATACTGTCTCATATCATCTCAATCCGGAGCTAATCATATGGACCTTTTATCATTTATACATCTTGGTAATCTAATTACAAATGATAAAATGGTAATTTCCTTTTTCACATAGTTAATTTGTACAACAACACCATGATCTGTACAAATAGTGATGCTATGGGTCATAATTGTCCAACATCCGTGTCTCCTCTCTTTCTCTCTCTCATTTCTCCCATGACGCCACTATCGATTTCCCTGTCGCCATCGCCATCCACTGGAGGCCATGCACCTGACCATCGCGGATCACGTCTTGATCTGAATCCGTTTGTGAAAATTCATTTGTAAAAAGAGAGGGTAATTCAGTGTTTTAGCCGAAATTTGGAATCTGGCCGTTGGATCGAAAAATCAGACACACCAGCTTGTTGTCCTCGGTGCCACGAGCATTTTGGTATACATATCAACTGTTGAAATTCTTCAATTATTGGGTACGATTTTCAAAGTGGGCTCGTGTTCCTCAGAAAACGTGTCGATCGAGTTCTGAATTAGAACGACACATATATCCCTCAAAGCAGAATAGTTTGGAACGTGTGACTTTATTTTGGACCGATCTATTAGGGTTGGTGCTCTGAGCGCCAATTTTATTATGTATTTCCCTGTAAATAATTATGTAACATTTTATTATGAATAAAATGAACAGTTTCTTTTATATAACATCTTCTTTTATATAGTAAAGACGTAACCGACCTTAGGATGATTAGTTATGATATTGTTGCAAAAGCGTCGCAACTGACATTAAGTTGTATCATGACGTTATCATTCTTAGACAGTTCCCGGTCAAGGTTTACACTACTTGGTCAGTAAAATAAACTCGTTGAGACTGGTACATGTCGTGTATTGGAATCTTAGATTTAATGGTTTCTCAGTAAACCATGAGTCTTGGAGACTCGTATAGACGTGTAGGTGTTTATAGCGGATAAACACTGAATGACTCACCGAAGATTCTTAATGGATGATACACCAGAGTTAATAAGACTCTTCTCGCATTGAGTGAGCATAGTGATTCTTTGACTTGAGATACCACGATGGATATATAAGTTATCCTCCATACTTAATGTTGGTTTATATTAAGGTCCCAAGATCATAAACAAGCATGAATTATGTGTGAATACGAATCGAAGAAGTTGCGGAATACTCACATCGATCGGTTGAGCGACACGGCAAGCAACAAAAATTGATTTTCTGCTCCCTCCATGCTCGGCAGTGAGCTGTGTAGCAGTCCACTGTTTTCAGTTTTTCCCTCCAAATTTTGAGCTCCAAGCTTCGTCAAGCGATTCCCGGCTCATGGGTGGACTTCCCTATCACCTTCGCATGTCTCTCGGAGTGATAGCTCTTGTGATTTTTGCCACAAAAAACACAACTCAAGCTTCCCTATCTCACGGAAAAACTGAACCAGTGAGGTATTTGCCCTTCCATGGGCGTGAAGAAGATGAAGATGAGAGGAAGAGAGAATTGTGTGAGAGAGATGAAAAAGTGTAATGGAAAATGATTTCGAAAATCCATTTAACATATACCACCTTTTGATTTACAAAAAGTCAAGCAATTAATGCTTTCCATCAACTCACATCAAGTAACATCACTCAATCAAGTTGTCAAGTCACATCACTCAAAGTGACATTTGATTTGACGCTTGATGTGACTAATGATTTGATGCTTGATTTGACTTGCGTGCCATACTCGAATTCGAAATGCGAATGCGCTCGCAAACAATCTCAGGCTCGGGTTTGCTAATTCCAAATTAAAAAATTTTCTGTTGCGAAGCGATTAATTGATTACGCCTAGCGAAGTCACTATTCACATTGCTAACGAATTAATTCCAAATTAATTCTTTCCCCCGAATTAATAATTTTAATTTCGCGTCAAAATCCAATTTCGTATAATATATCGAATAAATTATTTAATCGATTAATTCCAAATTAATCATTATCTCTCTTTATATGATATTTTATCCCAGATAAAATATCTCTGCAATTAATCCCAGATTAACTTTCTCTATCTTCTAATTAATCCCAGATTAATTTAGAGTGAGAGTCATACGTTATCGGTGAATCTTTGGGAAGCGACCCATGAGATCCCTGGATATGTTGGTAGTAAATTCGGTCGTCGGACTATCTGCACATGTACGTACCAAGTACGAAGTTTTACCGATTTACAAGACAAGGTTGGCTTCTAGCAAAGCGCCATGCTTACCCAATTCTCCAGAAATATCCTTACAGGAATAAAGGATCTATATCAGACATAGTATACGTAGTATTGCGTATTTCTGTCCAGTATCGGATGATCACGTGCTAGGCCTGGGGCTGGAATTATGTCTGCCCCGTACGAAGCACATGTCGGATGTCTGGTAACTAGTCTCTATAATCGGTCATGTTTATCCTAATGACTGCAGTACTTAAGAGTACTAGTACCGTATCCTACGTGACTATCATCTCCATATGACTGGAGTGACACTTCCGTCTTGACATCACACCCAACACACTACGATTCTCAATATACCCAGCATTGGCGTACACAGAACCTGTTAAAGCCCTGGACGACCGCAACCAAAGTATATTGATTGTCGCAAGTATTAGCGGTGCAAGTCTTAGGTTAAGACCAAATACACCTACCCTGATTTCGGACTTCCATAAACACATAGTCATACTACCAATGGAATTCCGAGTGCCTGACACCCGAACTATGTACGATTGGCTCAAATTGCTGAGAAATGCTTTCGTCAGCGGATTTGCATGATTATCGTCTGATGCGATTTATTCGATCATCACATCGCCACGATGTATGATCTGAACGAATCAGATGAATATCGAAGTATGTATCAGGATCGTTGATGAGACCATTAATTCTTTAGCCTGTGCTGACGTCTAGCTCAGCTGCTAACAGAATTATATCTAATCTAATTAGATTTCCAATAAATGACATATTATCATTATTTATAGGACATTTATCGTCAGTGCGCTCCCACTAACATCCTTATACACACAAGAATCATTTTGTTTTGTATTAAATCATAAACAATTATGATTAATTCAAAACGATAATTCCAAGAACCTATGCTTGCTTCAATCCAAACATGGATCGAATAACCTGCAAACCTTGTATGTTAGTTTTAGTACGACAAAACCGACATGATGTTGTAAACATCCTCCTAAAGGTTTCCTTTTCAGGAAAGCGATTTTCCCGTTCTGCTGACATATTTCATACATGAAACATGCAACTTTAGCAAGCATTATCCAAATGGATTTACCGTGGCAACAGGTAAAAGGTTGAATCGTAATCAACACAATGTTGATAACGATACCTTTCCGTTAAAAGCCTAGCTTTACACGTTAGTATGTTGTCATCCATGTATGTCTTCCTTGAAGACTTATAAGTACCAATTGGCACTAGTATCCAAACTTGTTGATATACATGGAATCCATTTCGGACTCATGGCACTTTTCCATAATAAGGAGTCGATACCTTGTATCACTTCCTATACGTAGTCAGTTGGTATACCTCAATAAGATTGACATCTTTATGAGGTGAGATCAGAAACATATACCCCATGTCGTTTTCTGACTCTCTCCGACCTACGCGGTTCTTGTGTATACGAAGATTAATGATATAGCTTCATCCTTGATGAACTATTTATGTTCCATTAGGAATCAATGCCTATAATAGTATTACTCCGATTTTCATCGAGTTTTACTATCCTCCCACTTACCACTGCATATAGGTGTTCCTCTCAGGAAAACCGCATGGTGAGCAACAATCTAACTGTTCTCTAGTGAGTTGTATAAGTACAATACTTTGGTATCCCTAGGATTACCTACAATTGGCACTTATCCAATTTGGGTTTTAGTTTGGTATCATCCAAACATGTGCCCAGCATTCCCAAATTTTCAGGAATGAGAAAACCCGGTTTCTTTCCTGTTCATATCTAATATGAAATCTGTCTAACAGATTTTAATGGAACCTTATTCAAAATAAGTTCTTGCACTGTTAATGCTTATCCATTGAAGGAAATGGTAGCTCAAAGCGACTCATGATTAACCGTAATCATGTCTAACATAATTTGGTTACTCAGTTCGGATACACCGTCAAACTGACGTATTCCGGGAGGAGTTCTCTTTGAAAGAATACTATACTCTTTCAAGTATAATAGAAACTTATTGCTTAAGTATTTTCCATTACGGTCTTACCATGACAGTTTAATACTTTAGCTAATCTGTTTGTCTATTTCGTGTCGAAACTATAAAAGTTTCCAATTTGTGTTCTTCAAAAGAAACACATAACCATAACGTGATGCCACATCCGTAAGGTCACGAAATATTCATATCCACATCTAGCCTAGCTAGACATGGGCCCACTTGATTCACTATGAACTAGGGCTAACATATTGGTGGCATTTGCACTTTTACCAAGTAAAGGTGTTTTAGGCACTTTGCCCAATAAACTAGATTCGTAGACTTTATTTGAATGGAATCAAATTAGTCCGAGTACCCACTCTTCAAAAGTGTGGATATACGAGTCTTGTTTAATTGTGTCCCAGAAAACAATGCCACATCAGTTTCTTCTGATCAAATCAGTTTGAGCTATTTGTTTGTCATGTTATACGTTTGAGCTATTTATTTATATTCAAAATATTGTGTATATCTCAATATCATCTTTATATAATGAAACACTTTAGTGTTTTAGAATATAAAGGTTCACCCTCAGCGGGTTAAACACTGATATAAAGATAATGTATCTAGTCAAACTAGTTACATTGTAATAGTTACCAAATTTAGGTACACACCCGAAGGTAGTTCCTAAACTTAGGTATCTACGGTTCAAACAGGGACTTTCGCCCCGTTTCCAATTCGCAGATAAATCTCTATTGAAGTCGGTATCCTGTTCAAAACAGATTCTGAACATCAATACATATAAATTTATGTACCACACTAAGTATTTAAAATCCAATTTAATACTAGTAGTGAACATAATTATGACAAACATATTTGAAGTCAGAGCCTTGCTTGTCTTCAATTCCTTCATGTCTGCTTTGTCCAAATGGCAGTCACGCTTCCGCGATCCCGTTTGTCACAATTTAAGCAGAGATTTTGGGATATGTCTTTTATCTTCCCAGAAGACTATAATGATTTTGTCTTTGCCCTTTTCACATTCCAGTAGCCTTTGGCCAAACCTCGGGTTTCTAGAATATCGAAGTAAGATGCGCCTTGCGCTACTTGCCTAATTGCAAACTTTGACTTTATCTCCTTGAGAATAGTCATTGATTCTCCAAGAGTTATGTATTGCAATTAAGTACTTCTAAAATCTAAGTATAGATTTATGAAGATCCTTCAATTTCATTATCATACTTTAAGGATCTAACCCTTAGTTCTGACAAAGAAATTAAGGAGTCTACTGCGGCAAGCTTAATGGATTAAGCACTGAAGTTATCATCACATGAATCGTCCAAAGATCATGCTCTACTAATTGCTCAACTTCGGGCTTAGGCCTAATATGTTATTTTATTAAATAAAGTAACTTATTATTTTCCAGGACCATCCTCAAGTTTTATTTTCAATTTGAAAATTAAACCATTTAAATACATTTTCCCTAGGATTATGTTTTAAATGTCAATCTTTCAATTCTTTCTTGATTCTAATAGTCCAACTATTTAATCAATGATTTAGGTACTATTTATTATAATGATTACAATAGTCCAACTATTTAATCAACTATAATTTAATAGATTAAAAATCAATTATATTGATTACTATAATCCAATTATAAAATCAACTATAAATGAATAGTTTGAATATAGTCCAACTATTATTAAAACAACGATTAAACATTAGTCCAACTAACATTTAATTTATTTGACGAATGATATTTGTTATTGAGCGCGTATGGCAAGTAATTAAATGAATATTGCAAATTCAATTCTTGCCTCCCACTATTTTTCGGCGAGCCTCTAACCCTCTGTCGAGTACTCGGGAAACTGTGTTTCCTAGTGGGCTAGGATCCCGTTAAATATCACACAATCTTGACTTTGGCCAACAAATTGTATGATAATTAACTAGGTAGATCTCTAAGATCGATTAAGATTGGATTTGGAATCCAAGTCTTTAATGCACATAAATAAGTATAATTATTTAATTTGGAATTAAATAAGAATTAGTATTGGATACAATTTAAATTGGATTTAAAATTGTAGTTCGATATAATTCAAGAATACTTACTTTGAGTATTTATTCTTAAACGAGTTGGACTCGCGGGAATCAAATCGTTGTATCAATATTGGATGGTCATTAATCAAAGATTAATTAATTAGATTAGATTGATTGAATAACATGCTTTTTGTGAATACGTGGATGTATGAATAATGTATATCAGATGGATATTAGATGGGTGAGGGCAATTTTGGAAATTGTTGTAATAAATTTAGAATTTATTAAATTGGACCTGCGTGTCCAGCCTATTACCTATTTTCTCATTGTATTTCTCTTCTCACCTATTCCCCTCAATATAAATGAGGTTTCTTTAGAAGTATTATGTAATTGGGTAGAAGTAAGAATAATGTTAGCGGGAGAGAGGAAAGTGAGAGATTTGTTCTTGGAACAAATTGTATCATATATCCATCCGCATATCATTATTAATTTTATCGCGCCTTATTATGCTTTTAGTGTTGGGTTTTCTAGGTCAAACCAAGATCATATTAAGCTATGAAAAGTGCGAATACATCAAAGTAAAGTTGCGGAAATACTCACTTTGATCGGCTTTTGCGATGCGAAGACAACAAAAAAAAAATTTCTTCCTCCATGGATGACTCTCGGCCAAGCCCCTTTCTTTGTGCTCCATGTGTTGTCTTCGAGCTCCAAGCTTGGGAATGGATTCCATACTCATGAATGGGTTTCCCTATCACCTTTGTAAGACCCATTGGATGTGCAAGCATCATAGAAAAACTTGCCACAAATATTTCTATTTCCCTTGTGTAACTCTCGGCATTTGCTGAAAATGGAGAAGGAGAGAAAGGCTTCCAAGCCGTAAGGGAGAGAGAGGGAGAAGATGACGATGTTGTTGTGTATTTATTTTCAAAAACTAATACCAATTACCAAATTCAAAATTTAGTACAAGACTTTAAAGTCTTCAACTACTTCCATCAATCACAAAAGTGACATGCATCAGTTCACTCAAAGTTGATGTGACTTACATCACAAGAATGACTAATGATGTGACGCGTGATGTGACTTGTGGGCCCCACTTGATTTGAAGTCCGAGTGGGCCCGCAAACACTCTCAGGCTCGGGTTCGCTAATTCTGAATTAACGAATTTTCCGTTCCGACGTAATTAAATAAAATTTAATTAAATAATTATGCCTAGCAAAATTATTATTCACGTCCCTAGCGAATTAATTATAAATTAACTCGTTCGCCCGAATTAAAATCTAATTTTAATTCCGCGTTGAAATCTAATTTCGTATAATATATCGAATATATTATTTTATCGATTAATTCCAAATTAATCGTTCTCTCTCTCTAAATATTATTTTATCCCAGATAAAATATCTCCGTAATTAATTATGTGCGAGTCATACGTCATCGGTGAATCTTCAGGAAGGGACCCATGAGATCCCTGGATATATTGGAAGTAAATCTGGTCGTCGGACTATCCGAACACGTACGTACCTAGTACTACGTTTTTACCGATTTACAAGACATGGTTGGCTTCTAGCAAAACACCGTGCCTACCCAATTCTCTAGAAATATTCTTAAAGGAATATGTAATCTGTATCAGGCGTAGTATACATAGTATTGCGTATTGCGATCCAGTATCTGATGTCACGTGCTAGGCCTGGGGCTGAAATTGTGTCTGCCCCGTACGAAGCACATATCGGATCTCTGGTAACTAATCTTTATAATCGGATAATCATGACCTAGTCATATTATCCTGATGACTGCAGTACTAAAGAGTACTAGTTTCGTATTCTGCGTGATCATTATCTCCATATGACTGGAGTGATACTTCCATCTTGACATCACATCCAATACACTACAATTCTCAATATACCTAGAAGAGGCGTACACAGAACCTGTTAAAGCCATGGATGACCAAAACCAAAGTATATTGATTGTCGCAAGTATTAGCGGTGCAAGTCTCAGGTTAAGACCAAATACACCTACCCTGATTCGGACTTCCATAAACACAGTCATACTACCAATGGAATTCCGAGGGGTCTATCCAGAGCGAAGCTGTTTCCGTACCGTCGGTAAACACAACCTCCTATTACACTTGCATGAGTATCCAATACCCAAATATATGAGAACTATGTCGTTATGCTCTCATAACACGCACAAGTGCAATACTAGTCTATTCCACATTATCGATGTCCAATCTCGATAATACTACGACTAGGGATATTTTAATGATTAAACCTAGTGGATTAATACTGTCTCATTTCTTATTAATCCGGAACTAATCATATGGACTTTTATCATTTATATATTCCGGTAATCTAATTACAAATGATAAAAAAGTAATTTCCTTTGTCACATAGTTAATTTGTACAACAACACCATGTTCTGTACAAATAGTGATGCCATGGGTCATAATTGTCCAACAATCTCCCACTTGGCCTGTACCCAATCACTCAAGTGTCTTACACTTGAACTATGTACGGTTCGCTTAAACTTCTGCTGAGAAACTGCTTTCGTCAGCGGATTTGCAAAGTTATCATCTGATGCGATTTATTCGATCATCACATCGCCACTATGTATGATCCGAACGAATCAAATGAATAGTTGAAGTATATACTTGGATCGTTGATGAGACCATTAATTCTTTAGCCTGTGCTTTAGCCTAGCTCAGCTGCTAACAGAACTACTCCTAATCTAATTAGGATTATATAGATCCAAAGTGCTTCTATTGCTACCTCAGCTGCAGTAATATTCCGCTTTTGTTGTTTATTCGGCAACAGTATGTTGCTTGGAAGATTTCCAGCTCACTGTTCCGTTATTCAAACTATATAATACCTTTATTATGACTTATAGTCATTTTTATCGGTTAGGAAACTTGCAACAGTGAACTCAGTCACTTCAAGTTCTCCTTCTCCATAGCTTAAGAAAGCATCCTTAGATCATCTAAGATACTTAAGGATGTTCTTAACATAAATCCAAGTGACTATCACTTGGATTGGCCTGATTGTGACTCCATATGCTCAAAGCACATGAGACACCAGGTCGCGTACATTTATTTCAATGTACGAGTTCTCGGAGGGTGCCAACAACTTTTATATCTATCCTAGTAGATCTTTATTCCTAGAATAAAAGTTGTTTCTCCTAATCAAATAAGTTTTGCACTGTATAATGCGTATCTCATGAAGGAAAATGGTAGCTCAGAGCGACTCATGATTAACCTTATCATGTCCAACAAAATTCGGTTTCTCAGTTCGGACACATCGTCAAATTGAGGTGTTCCGGGAGGAGTCTACTATGAAAGAATACTATACTCTTTCAGGTAATCGAGAAACTTATTGCTCAAGTATATTCCATCACAGTCCAATCGTGATGTATTAATACTCTTGCCGATCTGTTTGTCTACTTCGTGTCGAAACTCTTTGAATTTATCAAAAGTTTCCGATTCGTGTTTCAAAAGAAACACATAACCATAACGTGATGCCACATCCGTAAAGGTTACGAAGTATTCATATCCACCTCTAGCCTAGTTAGATATGTGCCCACTTATGTCACTATGAACGAGGGCTAACAGATCGGTGTCACTTGTACTTTTACCAAGTAAAAGGTGTTTTAGGCACTTTACCTAATAAACTAGATTCTCAGACATTATTTGATTAGAATCAAATCTGTCATAGTACCCACTCTTCGAAAGTGTAGATATACGAGTCTTGTTTAATGTGTCCCAGACAACAATACCACTTATAAGTCTCATCTGATTAATTCAGTTTGAGTTATTTGTTTGTCATGTCATATGTATGAGATTGATTTATATTCTAAATATAAATACTGTTATTCACATCTAATATGTTTATCTCAATATCATCTTTATAAAATAAAACACTTTAGTGTTCTAGAATATAAAGGTATATCCGCAACAGATTAAACTCTGATATAGAGATAATGTTTCTAGTCAAACTAGGTACATTATAACAGTTTCATAATTTAAGTAATACCCAAAGGGTAGTTCCTAAACTTAGGATTCTACGGTTAAAACAGCGACTCTCGTCTTGTTTCCGATTCGCAGGTCTCAACTGAAGTCAGTATCCTACTTATCAGCAGATTCTGCACATCAGTACATATCTATGTACCACATCTAGTATCAAAATCCAATTTTGAAACTAATAGCGAACATGTTTATGACAAACATACTTGAAGCCGGAGCCTTGCCCCTCTTCATTTCCTTCATGTCTGCCTTGTCCATACGGCAGTCACACTTCCAGTGACCCTGTTTTTCCATAATTTAGGCAGATATCTTGGGATATGTCATTTGTCTTCCTAGAAGACTGTGATGATTTTTCCTTTGCCCCTTTTAGAAGCTCTGGCTTTGCCTCCAAGAGCATAGCCATCAACTCTCCAAGAGTTTACTCTTGGTTCATAATGATCCTACCCCAGCTTTCGGGTAGAGACTATAAGATCAAATCTTTGGTAGTCTCGGCCACGTAGGTAATGCCCAGCTAACCTAGCTGATCGATGTCCGCAATCATCTGCGACACATAGTGCTCGACAGATGTACCCTCTGACATACATGAGCTAAAGAGCTTCTTATGCAATTTATACTTCTAAGATGTAAGAATAGATCTATGAAGATCCTTTAATTTCAACATCATGATATAAGGATCTAATCCTTAATTCTAACGACGAAATTAAAGTGTCATTGCAATAAGCATAAATGATTGAGCACTAAAGTGTTAATCACATGAATCTTCCAAATATCATGCTCTACTATTTGCTCAACTCTGGGCTTAGGGCCGAGATGTTTCTCTATCAAATAAAGTAACTCCTCAATTCCCAAGACTATCCTGAGGTATGATTCCCAATTTAAAAATTAAAGCCGCTTAAAGACATTTTCACCCAGGATTATGTTTTAAACGCTAATCTTTCAGTTATCTTGATTCCAATAGTCCAACTATCCAACCAACGATTTCGGGTACTATTGAATATAATGATTACTATAGTCTAACTATATAATCAACTATAATTTGATTGGTTAAATTCAAATATATTGATTACTATAATCCAATTATATAATCAACTATAATTTGAAGTAGTTTGAATACAGTCCAACTGTTTATTTAAAACAACGATTAAATATTAGTCCAACTAATAATTATTTAAGTAATGACGAAAAATTGAAATGAGCGCGTATTGGCAAGTATCTAAATGAAATTGCAAATTTAATACTTGCCTCCCACTATTTTTCGGCGAGCCTCTAACCCTCTGTTGAGTACTTGGGAAACCTTGTTTCCTAGTGGGCTAGGATCCCGTTAAATAACACACAACCTTGACTTTGGCCAACAAATTGTATGATATTTAACTAGGTAGATCTCTAAGATCAATTGGATCTTATCCATTTCCTAGATCCAGTAGGTGGACATCCAAATCCGAAACATATATCTAATATATGCCAATATATCCAATATATTCCCTAACCTTTTTCCTCTGAATCAACTAAGTCTTGGCTTTGGTACAACAAACTTAATGATTCCAGTTAAGCGGGACCCATTGACCTTGGAAAGCTTCGTAATCGATGTCGACGGACAAGAAGTGATCTTGACTTTGGCCAACAAATCACAACTTGGACAAGACATGCGATATATAACAAAGCCTTCATGATTCAAACACATCCGCGATGGATAAAGGTCTTGACTTTGGCCAACAAACCAGTACCAATCTTGGATCTTGAGAATGAATCATTCAATGAAAGGAAAAACGTTTAATTTTTGTTGAGGGTTTTTTCGTTTAATTGGCAACCAATTAATTATCTTTGATTAGGTCTCATCATACACCCTTAAGCATGCATTCTAAAAGCATAATAAGGCACGATAAATAAATTAATAATGATATGCGGATGGATATTTAAAACAACTTGTTCCTAGAACAAATCTCTCCATTTCCTCTCTCTCGCTAGCACAAATCTTACTTCTACCCAATTACATAACACTTCTAAAGAAACCTCATTTACATTGAGGGGAATAGGTGAGAAGAGAAATACAAAGAGTCAAGAGGTAATAGGCTGGACACGCAGGTCCAATTTAATAAATTCTAAATTTATTACAACAATTTCCAAAATTACCCTCACCCATCTAATATCCATCCGATATATATTATTCATACATCACATTCATGTATTCACACAAAGCATGTTATCAATCAATCTAATCCAATTAATTAATCTGAAATTATTGACCATCCAATGTTCAAACAACGATTTGATTTGCGTGAGTCCAACTCGTTTTAAGAATAAGTACTCAAAGTACGAATTCTTGAATTATATTAAACTACAATATTAAATCAAATTTAATTTGTATTCAATACTAATTCTTTATTTAATTCCAAATTAAATAATTACACTTTATTAATGAGCCTTTGCGACTTAGATTCTAAATCTAATCTAAACGGGTCTCAAAGCCCAATTAATATCCAATGTCAATTTAATTAAAGTCCAATGGACTTTCAATTAATTTATAAGGCATGGACTTTGGGAACCAAAGCCCAATAAAGAATCACCCTTTTGCCAAAAATCAATTTAGGCCCATTAGGCCCAATTAAATTATAAAGGCCCAATTAATCATATTTGGACTTTATGGAAATGGTTTTAGGCCCAATTGGATCCAACCAATTAACCTAAACCAAACTTGGCCCAACCAAGCCCATTAAGCCCAAATACAACTTTGTTAGCCCAATTCCAAATTTAACCCAACCAATTTAATCACAATATTCCAAATATCACAATGAAATTATTTAAAGTGTATTAGCCATAATTAATTAGTCAAATTAACATTTCCAAAATACCAATTTACATAATTAATCATGCTTATCATCATCAACACATGTCCGACATTATTGAATCAAAAAATCAATTCATTTCCATGCTATATAGGTCACGACAATTTGGGGATTTTAAATCCGATTTCGATTTTAATCCAATTAAATCCTAAATCAATTTATCCCAAGTCTTTCAACTCATCCAATGATCAAAAGAACAAAATTCACCATGACAGTAGGGCACTCACAACTTTCGGCCAAGCCCAAATTAGGGAAAATCTAATCCAATTCAATTTTCATCAAATTGATCATGCATAACTCTAAGTTATCATCATTCAAGCATACTCAATCAAAATTTCATCCAATCATGCTCAAATCAATTTTACCCAAATTTAAGTTAAGAACCATAATTCCAATTTCAAGCTTAATAACCGCTCTGATACCATTGTTGGGTTTTCTTGGTCCAACCAAGATCATATTAAACTATGAAAAATGCAAATACATCAAAGTAAAGTTGTGAAAATACTCACTTTGATCGGCTTTTGCGATGCGAAGACAACAAAAAAAATTTCTTCCTTCATGGATGACTCTCGGCCAAACTCCTTTCTTTGTGCTCCATGTGTTGTCTTCAAGCTCCAAGCTTGGGAATGGATTCCATGCTCATGAATGGGTTTCCCTATCACCTTTGTAAGACCCTTTAGATGTGCTAGCATCATAGAAAAATTTGCCACAATCTTTCTATTTCCCTTGTGTAACTCTCGGCTTTGCAGAAAATGAAGAATGAGGAGAAAGGCTTCCAATCCATGAGGGAGAGAGAGGGAGAAGATGAAGATGTTGTTGTGTATTTGTTTTCAAAAACTAATACCAATTACCAAATTCAAAATTTGATACAAGACTTTAAAGTCTTCAACTACTTCCATCAATCACAAAAGTGACATGCATCACTTCACTCAAAGTTGATGTGACTTACATCACAAGAATGACTAATGATGTGACGCGTGATGTGACTTGTGGGCCTCACTTGATTCGAAGCCCGAGTGGGCCTGCAAACACTCCTGGGCTCGGGTTCGCTAATTCTGAATTAATGAATTTTCCGTTGAGACGTAATTAAAAAATCAAATTTAATTAATATTATGCCTAGCAAAATTATTATTCACGTCGCTAGCGAACTAATTATAAATTAACTCTCGTTCGCCCGAATTAAATCTAATTTTAATTCCGCGTCGAAATCTAATTTCATATAATATCGAATATATATTTTATATCGATTAATTCCAAATTAATCGTTCTCTCTCTCTAAATAATATTTATCCCAGATAAAATATCTCGGAATTAATCCTAGATTAATTTTCTCTCTGTTATAATTAATCCCAGATTAATTATGTGCGAGTCATACGTCATCGGTGAATCTTCGGGAAGCGACCCATGAGATCCCTAGATATGTTAGCAGTAAATCCGATCGTCAGACTATCCGAACATGTACGTACCTAGTACTATGTTTTTACCGATTTACAAGACATGGTTGGCTTCTAGCAAAGCACCGTGCCTACCCAATTCTCCAGAAATATTCTTAAAGAAATATGTAATCTGTATCAGGCGTAGTATACGTAGTATTGCATATTGCGATCTAGTATCTGATGTCACGTGCTAGGCCTGGGGCTGGAATTGTGTCTGCCCCGTACGAAACACATATCGGATCTCTGGTAACCAGTCTCTATAATAGGATAATCATGACCTAGTCATATTATCCCGATGACTGCAGTACTAAAGAGTACTAGTTCCGAATCTTGCGTGATCATTATCTCCATATGACTGGAGTGATACTTTCATCTTGACATCACACCAATACACTACGATTCTCAATATACCCAGAAGAGGCGTACACAGAACCTGTTAAAGCCCTGGACGACCAAAACCAAAGTATATTGATTGTCGTAAGTATTAACGGTGCAAGTCTCAGGTTAAGACCAAATACACCTACCCTGATTCGGACTTCCATAGAACATATCTTCATACTACCAATGGAATTCTAAGGGGTCTATCCAGAGCGAAGCTGTTTCCGTACCATCGGTAAACATAACCTCCTATTACACTTGCCTGAGTAGGGAAAGATGGCGTGAATGTGAGGGTTGGCTTGAGGGCTGTTTTTTTGCGGCAATTGCAGGGAGAATTTCTATATGTTATGCATGAATGTGCTAGGCCTCTAAGGTTTGGTTTAGGCTTTTTTTTATAGGCAAGGGTTGGGGTTTTCCTTATGTGAATAGGGAAAGAATATTGTGTAATTATGGGGGATATTTTAATTAGTGTGCTATAATGAAAAATCTATTTAATTAGGGATGTGATTTGGTTTGATTTGATTTATCTCTTTTAATTTGGAATATGATTTAATTTGATTTGATTTGATTTCTTTAATTTGGGAAGGTGATTTGTCTTGATTTTAGCATGTGTTTAATGTGTGATTTTGTTATTTTGGAAGCTTTGGGCGTGGGGTTTGGTCTATTTGGGCGTGAATGGTTTGTTTTGATGGGCTTGGTGTATGGTTTAGGTGATGTATGGGCTTGGTGTGTGACTTGCGGGGGTTTTGGGCCAAGGATAAGTTTAAAACAGAGGCTTAACGAGTAAACCCAAAGCTAAGCAAACGAATTAAATCTAACAAGGTGTCAATTTCTGACTCGTCCCTTCCGACGTCCGTTTCCCACGACTTCCACAACTTAAATAGGTAGTGTCTCCATGTGAGACTCATCATCGGGACTTATATGCAAAAATGCAGTGCCTACAATACTCATATATCCCACTGTGGTATCTGAATTCGAAGGACCACTTTGCTCGCTCAACTCGAGAAGATTCCTATTGACGTTGGATTACCATCTATTAGGAAATCTTCAGTGAGTCGTTCAGTGTCTTATCAAATAAACACCTACATGTCTATACGAGTCTCCCAAGACTCATGGTTCACTAGGATAAACCATCAGACTAAGTCACGATATACGACATGTACTGGTCTCAGCGGATTTTACTAACCGACCCGTGTTATTAAATCTTGACCAGGAACTTTATTTAAGGATATACATCTTATAGTGCGCTTCCCAATGCCAATTACAAACTATGTTGTAACTGCACACTATATTGTAAATCCTGGGGTCTTTGTCTAATATACACGTATCACTAACCCAAATTTAGTTCGATATAATCATAATCTGATATCTAATCGTAATTAGATCGAATAAGTGTATAAAACACAAGGGTGCTACCAATAAATTAGTAATATTATGGAAAATAGAATTGCTCGTATTTATGAATCGGACATAAATACGATCCGGATTGGCACTCTGAGCACCAACCCTAACATGTGTTTATTTAATTTGATAAAATAAAGTAAAAGCATCTTTTGCGGAAAAATCCCTATTTGATTGAAAATAAGATTTTTTATTTAAATATATTTGATGCATATTAATTGGTCTGTCTTATCAATACCGCTTATCGATAAATTTTCTACGACTATATCCGAGAACATGGCAAAGCTATTATGAAATGGCCGGTAAAAATTTATCTATACTGGATATATTTGATATTAGGTGAATTAAACGAAAGTGAAATCCTGAACGTGCCAAAGCTGTCAAGGTTTCGCAAGTATCTTGAATTTATCATTGACAAGTTTAACCTTGGTATGCCTCCTTGTGAACTTGTCAAAGTTTTCAAACGAGAAACGACCAGGACCGAAAACCCATGAGTCACTATTGAGTGATCAGCAATGAGTTGTTTACTTAATGATTATATACGTAGGCGAGAACGTGCCAAAGCTGTGAGCTGAAATATATTCATGGGGTCCACTTTCACTATTATGTTATGATTTGATTATCGCATGTTTTGTATTCTATTTTGGATTACAGTTTTGCATGAAATAATGGAACGGGCATTTTAGAGATTAAAAATCCATGATCTAGTTAATGATTTATGATATAATAAGAAATTGTTTTATCTTTTATCTGCTTACCATTTATTCACTATCTATTTGATAGATTGGGGATGGCGACACCTCCAACCAATCCTTTTGCTTGTATGCTTGATACGAATAAGCTAAAAGCTGTCTATTTGATAGATTTGAAAACTTTGCGGATTGGGATATGGATTTGAGGATAGTTCTCATTCTGAAAAGCTGAGAGACATTTTGAAGGTCCATTACCATTTGCTATATCTCCAGAGTCATCTCCTGAAGAACATGAGACTTTCAAGAGATGGAAGGATGATGATTTAAGGGTTAAATCAATCATTCTGAGTTCTCTTTCTTCTGAGCTTAAGAAGACTTACTCTTGAGATGCATGATGCATATAGCATGATGACACAACTTCGTGAATCGTTCATGAACTAGGAACAAGTCGTGGTTCATAGAGTTTCAATGGAACTGTTCCATTCTAAACTAGAAAGCTAACTGAGTTCTCTTTATTCTGAGCTTAAGAAGACTTACTTTGAGATGCACGATGCATATAGCATGATGACACAACTTCGTGAATCGTTCATGAACTAGGAACAAGTTGTGGTTCATAGAGTTTCAATGGAACTGTTCCATTCTAAACTAGATGAGGGGCAGGCTGTGAGCCCGCATGTGCTTTATTTGATCGATTTGATCGAGCAATTGAGGCGTTAGGATTTCCCTCTGAATGAAACTCTGGGACGTAGTGTCATTCTCAATTCGTTCCCGGCATCATATCGCCATTTTGTTATATACTTCAACATGAATGGGATTCACTACTCTCACAGTGAATTGTATAGGATGCTTCTCACAGCAGAGGAAGATTTGAGGAAGGGAGTTCTGACTCACCTTCCTAAACCCACTTCACTTTCCACTTCTTCCAATCCAAGTAGAAGGGGAAATAAGACAAAAGGAATGAAAAAAGAAGGGGTTTCAATATTCCTCCGTAGGCTAAGACGGTTGAAGCCGAATATAGCTTCTGAAGATAAGTGCCACCACTGCCAGAAAGTCGGGCATTGGAAAAGAAACTGTCCGGACTATCTAGCACTGATAAAGAAGGAAAGAGCATCAACATCAAGTACTTTTATTTTTCCAATTATTCATATTCATTGGCTTGTGAGAAGCTATGAAATCTAATTGGATTTTAGATTCTGCTTGTCCTATTCTTATTTGCAATACATTGCAGGTGCTGACGGGAAAGTAGATGGCTGAAATCTGAGGAGATGCAGTTACGATTTGGGAGTGGCGACTCTCTGGATGCAGTTGCAGTGGGCATATTCGAGAGATTCCCTTACTCAGTGGGAGACTTTTTGTTAATGACTACTATTTTGTGCCAGGATGTGTGGCGAATATTATGTCTCTTTTTATATCAGATACTGAAAGATATAATGTAAATATTAAGAATCGTTCTTTGTATTTACATGAAAGTAATAATATTCAGATCCTTTGTTGTCCAAACGAGCATGGTTATTCCTATTGCGTACCTCATAAGATATCTTTAATACTGGAATTAATAAATGTAAACAATCTGATATAAATAATACTAAACTTTGGTATATGCGGTTAGGTCATGTAGGCGTGAAACCGCCTAACCCAATTGGTTAAGAATGGTTGATACATGATCCACCAATGAACCTTATCCAACTTGCGAATCTTATATTCAGGGTAAAATGACCAAAGCCCCATTTTTGGGTGTTGGTGTTGGTTTCTATTAAGGTCCCGGATCGATTATAAGCATGAAAAACATTTCGAATACATATGGACGAAGTTGCGGAATACTCACATCGATCGGTTGAGACGATTTTGGAGACGAATCAAGCCAAAAAACCCACTGTTTTCACGCCTGAACTGCTGCAGAGAATTTGCTCACTGGTTAGGCAGTTTTGGATCCAATTTTGAAGCTCCAAACTTCGTCGAACGGATCCCGCCTCATGGTTGAACCTCCCTAACACCTTCGCAATAGTCGCAAGTGTGCTAGCACTTTGATTTTTCCATGAAAAATCCACTCATTGCCTCCCCAAAGCTCACGCCTGTGAGCTGTGCAGTGAAGAGAGAGAAGCCCTTGGGCGTGAGATAGAGAGAGAGGAGAGATGGAGAGAAATGTGTTGAATTTGTTTAGTAAAGCATTTCCAAATGCCTTATATATTTTTTCAAAAAAATACATTAAACAATTACCAAAAATTCATTAAAGAATTAAAATTGGTAAAAGTCTTACCAACTAACACTATTTCATCTACTTCCATCTACTATTCATTGTTACTTTATCAAAGTGACATGTTGAGTGTCTATTACTCAATCAATCACATCATCAATCAATTCAATCAATCACTCAAAGTGACTTTTGATTTGACGCTTGATGTGACGAGTGATTTGACGCTTGATGTGACTTGCGTTGCCGCACTCGAATTCGAAATACGAACGCGCCGCAATCACATTCGGGCTCGATTTCGCTAATTCCTAATTAGCGAGTTTTCCGTCGCGTCGTAATTAAATGATTACGCCTAGCGAATTCACTATTCACGTCGCTAACGAATTAATTCTAAATTAATCGTTCGCCCGAATTAAAATCCAATTTCAATTCCGCGTCGAAATCTAATTTCGTTTAATATATCCAATATATTAATTTACCGATTAATTCCAAATAATCATCTCTCTCTCTTAAGATGATATTTTATCCCATATAAATATCTCCGTAATTAATCCTAGATTTAATTTTCTCTCTCTTCTATATAATCCCAGATTATTAATGAGTGCGAGTTATGCGTCATCGGTGCATTATCGGGAAGCGACCCATGGATCCCCGGATAATTCGCAGTAAATACGGTTGTCGGAATATCCGAATCACGTACGTACCAAGTACTACGTTCTACCGAGTTACGAGCCAAGATCGGCTTCTAGCAAAGCACGAAGTCTATCCAATTCTCCGGTCATATTCTCTAAGAATATTTAAGATCTATATCAAGCGTAGTATACCAAGTATCAAGTATATCGGCCCAGTATCGGATAGTCACGTGCTAGGCTGGGGCTGGATAAGTGTCTGCCCCGTCCGAAGCCCTATCGGATGTCTGGTAAATAGTCTCTATAATCGGATATACATGACCTTTCATATATCCGATGGCCGGCCAGCACTTAAGAGCACTAATACCGTATCCGCGTGACATCATCTCCACTATGACTGGAGTGATACTTCCGTCTTGACATTACACCCAATACTCTACGAGTCTCATTATACCCAGCATTGGTGTACACAGTGTTGGATAATATGACCCATCGCGATCACTATTTGTACAGATCACGGTGTTGCTGTACAAATTAACTATGTGACAAGGAAATTGCACTCTCATCATTTGTGATTAGATCACCATAGATGTATAAATGAGAGAGGTCCATATGATTAGTTCCTGGATTGAGATGATATGAGACAGTATCAATCCCGAAGGGATTAATCATTAAATATCCCTAGCCGAAGTATTATCGAGACTGGACATCGATAATGCGGAATAGGCTAGTATTGCACTTGTGCGCGTTGTGAGGGCACGGACGGCATAGTTCTCTATATATAAGTATTGGATACTTATGCAAGTGCAATAGGAGGTCGTGTTTCACCGATGGTACGGGAAACCGCTTCGCTCTGGATAGACCCCTCGGAATCCCATTGGTATTATGACTATGTGTCTATGGGAGGCCGAATCGAGGTAGGTGTGTATAGTCCTTAAACCTGAGACTTGCATCGCTAATACTTGCGATAATCGGTAAACTCTGGTCTTGGTGGTACAGGGCTTTAACCGGTTCTGGGTACAACTCCTTCTGGGTTTATCAGGGAGTCGTAGTGTATTGGGTGTGATGTCGAGACAGGAAGTGTCACTTCAGTCATATTGGAGTAGATGTCACGCAGGATATGGTACTAGTGCTCTTGAGTGTTGCGCAACCAATCGGGATATTGTGACTAGGTCATGTATATCCGATTATAGAGACTATGTTACCAGACATCCGACATGTGTTTCGGACGGGGCAGACACTTATCCAGCCCCAGCCCCAGCCCTAGCACGTTGATTATCCGACTTACTGGGCCGATATACACAATACTACGGTATACTACGCTTGATACAGATCTATATATTCCTATAAGAATATTTCTGGAGATTGGGTAGGCATGGCGTTTTGCTAGAAGCTAACCTTGTCTTGTAAATCGGTATAAACGTAGTACGAGGTACTTACGTGTTCGGATAGTCCGACGACCGGTATTTACTGCCAACATATCCTGAGATCTCATGGGTCGTTCCCGAGATTCACCGATGACGTATTACTCGCACTTTGATTAATCTGGGATTAATTAGAAGAGAGAGATAGAATTAATCTGGGTTAATTCGATGAGAGAGAAAATTAATCTGGGATTAATAGCGGAGATATTTTATCTGGGATAAATATTAATTAAAGAGAGAGAACGATAATTTGGAATTAATCGATAAAATTACTATATTCGATATATTAATCGAAATTGGATTTCGACGCGGCGGAATTAAAATTAGATTTTAATTCGGGCGAACGATTAATTTGGAATTAATTCGTTAGCGACGTAAATAGTGAATTCGCTAGGCGTAATCACTTAATTACGACGCGACGGAAAATTCGTGAATTTGGAATTAGTGAACCCGAGCCGAGAGTGATTGCGAGCGCATTCGCATTTGAATTCGAACGCGGACGCGAGTCACATCAAGCGTCAAATCGTTAGTCGCGTCAATCGTCAAATCAATTGTCACTTTGAGTGATATGACTTGACAATATGTCACTTTATTAAAGTGAATAGATGTGATGTGACTTAAAGTAAAAAAGTAGAAATGATGGGTAATAAGTTGATTGAAAGCTTTTGCTTTAATTTTAAATAGAAAAGTAAAGGTTTATTATATATATAATTTTGGAAATTATAAACCTTTTTACATTTTTTATTTTCTAACTATCACTCTCATCTCACATGCAAAGGACATACGGTCCTTTCTCTTTCCTTCCCTTTTCTCTTTCTCTTCTTCACGGTTTTGGCAACAGTCTTCTTCTTCTTCTTGTTCTGTTTTCTGCCGAGTAAATGGAGAAGGAAGGTGACGTTTTTGTTGCTAAATCTTGTGCTAGCACACTCTAGGAGTGATACAAAGGTGATAGGGAAGTGAGTTTGTGAGCATGGAAGCTTGAAGCTTTGAGCTTCAATGGATCTCATCAATGGCCGAACATGGAGGAAGCCAAACCAGCCCCACCGTGCGTCCACAGCAGTTCACAGAAGCCATTGTCGAGCTTGGAGGTGAGACAAAATCGCACCTTGTTCTTCCAACATCAAAACCGAAATTCAATGTGAGTTGATTCCGCCACCTCTTTGATGTGTTCATATGTGGTTTTTTATGCATGTTTGTGATCTTGTGGACTTGATTAAACTCCAACATTGGTATCTAGAGCCTTGATGCATGAAAACCGAAATTAGGGTTCTTGAGTATTTGGGGCTTTTTGATTTTGGCTTGATTATGACAAATTGATTGTTCAATAATGCTTATATATGATCTAATTTGAGATATATGTAATCAATTTGACAAAAAATTGATTGGATTGATTTTCCCCCCCATTTTGCAAATTTTGGTCAAAATTTAATTTGGGTAAACTCGATTTAGGCATGATTTGTTGAATTGTTTGATGCATTATGCTTGAATGAGGTTGAATTGAAGTTGTGCATGATCAATTTCAAGAAAATTGGATTAGATCAATTTTCCCAATTCTTAGGTTGAATTTGAAACTTGAAATTGGGCAAAATGTGTTTAAGCATGTTTTAATTGAATTGGATGTTTAAGTATGCTAGAACATGTTTAATTGAGATTGTGTGTGATCAATTTCATGAAATTGGATTGGATTCAATTTTTCCCCCAAATTGGAGGCTTGGCCGAAAATTAGAAGAACCTAATGTCTTGGTAATTTTGTTTTGTTTTGATCATTGGATGACTTAAAACAAATGGTTAATGTTGTTTTGAAGTTCAATTGGATTGAATTTTGATTTGGAACATTTTTTCCCTTTTAAAGTGGCTTGGCCGATTTAAAGAACATTAAATTCTTTGTGATTTTGGTTGTTTTAATTCATTGGATGAATTGAATTGATTTGGGAAATTATGATTGTGGACTCAATTGGATTGAAAACCGAATCGAATTGAAAACCCCTAATTGCCGAGACTTGAAGCATGTTAATTGGGTTTGATTTTGATTGAATTGTGTTGGACACTATTTGGTTGTTAAAGTGCATGATTATTAGGCTAATTGATATTTTAGAAATGTTAATTGGGTAATTGATTGTGTATTACACTTAGGTTAATTATTGTGAAATTTGGAATTTTATAAGTTAATTAATTGGGCTTAAATTTTGGAAATTGGGCTTGTTAGGTTGTAATTGGGCTTTTGGGCTTTGTTGTAACAAAGTTGGGTTTAGGCAAAATGGTTGGATCCAATTAGGCCCAAAACCGAATCCAAAAGGTCCAATTATGACTTAATGGACCTTATTATTTATTGGGCCTAATGGGCCAAAATTAATTTAAAGGCTTATGGGGTAACTCCCGGATTGGATTTGGTTGTTCGTTTTGACCCGAGTTGACCAAAAGTCCACGCCTGTAGAAATTAATTAAAAGCCCATTGGACTTTAATTAAATAAAACATTAGATGTTAGTCGGGCTTTGAGACCCGTTGCGATTAAATTTGGAATTTAAGTCGTAAAGGTTCGTTAATAAAAGTGTAATATTTAATTTAGAATTAAATAATGAATTAGAATTAATACGTATTAAATTGATTTAATTATGTAATTTAATTTATTCGTAGAAATTGTACTTTGAGTACGTGTTCGCAAAACGAGTTTGACTCGAACAAAAATCAAATCTTTGTTTGAACATTGGATGATCACTAATAATCAGATTAATTAATTGATTGATTGATTGATAACATGCTTGTATGAATACATGGTTGTGATGTTTGAATAATGTATATCGGATGGATATTAGTCGGGTTGGGAGATTTTGGAAATTGTAATAAATTTGATTTATTAAATTGGACCTGCGTGTCAGCCTTATCTCTTATTTTCTTTGTATTCTCTTCTCACCTATTCCCCTCCATGTAAAAGAGGTTTCTTTAGAAGTGTAGTGTAACGGGTAGAAGTATACAAGTGCTAGCGGGAGAGAAAGTGAGAGATTTGATCTAGGATCAATGTAAAATATCCATCCGCATATCATTATTATTTTATTTCATACTCGCTTTATTATGTGTTTAGAATGCATGCTTAAGGGTGTATGATGATGAGACCTTAACAAAGATAATTAAATTGGTAGCCAATTTGCACGCGAAAAACCCTCGTTAAATATCATGCGTTTTTTCTTCCATTGAGTGATTCTTACTCAAGATCCGAGATTGGCAGGGGTTGTTGGCCAAAGTCAAGCCCTTGTCCATCAAAGATGTGTTTTAATCACGAGGCTTTGTTCTATATCGGTGTCGTGTCCAAGTTGTGGTTTGTTGGCCAAAGTCAAGACCACTTCTTGTCCATTGACATTGATTACGAAGCTTCCATGTCAATGGGTCCGCGCTTGACTGGGATCACTAGGTTGTTGTGCCAAAGCCAAGGCCTAGTTGATTCAGAGGAAATAGGTTGGGTATACATTCGATGTATAGGCATATTAAGATATATGTTTAGGACTTGGATGTCCACCTACTGGATCTAGGAGTTGGATGAGATCCAATTGATCTTCGAGATCTACCTAGTTATTATCATACAATTTGTTGGCCAAAGTCAAGATTGTGTGATATTTAACAGGATCCTAGCCCACTAGGAAACACGGTTTCCCGAGTACTCGACAGAGGGTTAGGCTCGACGAAAAATAGTGGAGGCAAGAATTGAATTTGCAGTACTCGTTCAATTACTCGCCATATGCGCTCATTTAAATTATTTCGTCATTAGATTAAATGTTAGTTAGACTAATATTTAAATTGTTGTTTTAATAAACAGTTGGGACTGTATATCTTGATTATATATAATTGGATTATATTAATCAATATATTTGAATTAATTAATTTCAGTTTACAGTTGATTTTATAATTGGATTATAGTAATCAATGTAATTGAGGTTAATTAATTTGAATTATATTGATTATATAGTTGGACTATTATAATCATTATAATATATAAGTACCACTATCGTTGATTAAATAGTTGGACTATTGTAATCAAGATAAAATTGAAAAGTTGGATATTTAAAATATAATCTAGGATTAAAAATTTTAAATGATTTAATTTTCAAATTGGGAATAAATAATAGGTTGCTTTATTGGATAAACCTTATTATACCTTAAGCCCAAAATTAAGCAAGATAAGTAGAGCATAAATCTTTGGAAGATGTTTGTAATGATGACTTTAATGCTTAATTTAATATACTTGTTATAAATCTAATTTTGGATTTAAGAAGTATTAAATTGCAATTTATAATTCTTGGAGAATTAATTGACTATTCATATAAAGTCAAAGTTTGCAATTGGGCATGTAGCACGAGGTGCACATTCCTTTCAATATTCTAAAAACCCAAGGCTTGGCCTAGGTTCCTAAAATATAAAAGGATAATTGACATATCCAAAAGTGACTACCATTTGGATATGGAAGACACGAAGGAATTAAAGAAAGGGCGAGGCTCTAACTTTAAAAATGTTTGTCTAAGTTATGTTCACAGCTAGTATTGAAATTAGATTTTAAATACTTAGTGTGGTACATAAAATATTGTATTCAGAATCTGCTTTGAGCAGGATACTGACTTCAAGCTGAGATTGCTCTGCGAATCTTTCGACATCAACTGAGGAAAGAAAAATGATTCCTTTCGACGGGAAAGCTGTTAACAAGCAAAAAAGCATTGAAAGCGGAAAGCCCCTTGACTTTGTGCTCGCTTCGATGCTGCTCAATCCCCATCTCGATCAGCTCCAACTGAAACTCCGGATTTTGCTTCTCAAACAGACTAGTAATCCTTTCCTTATTGCCAAATCGATTATTTCTTTTTTTTCATTGTGGACATTGAAAAAAAAGAATAAGAAAATAAAGGTTGATCAGCTGAGTATTCAACTGCTCTTACAAGAAAGTAAGTAAGTGGTAGTCTTTACTTAACTCGACCGAAGCAATGCCCAAAGACTCCCATCCGCTATATGGTTCATCCGGGGGCGAGATCGAGCTTCAAGAAATAGTGAATGGTCTTATCAATACACAAATGTATAACTCCCCAGGAATTTCAATTGCAGAAGAAGAATTAGGCCAAAAATTAGGATACATTCTGGGAAAATCAAACTTCCATCGAAGAGAAGCAAATGAAAGGCTTTCCTAATTGAAAAAAAAAATACTAATAATAATTAGTATGTTACATTGTTACATTACACAAAAAATAATGCTTGAAAAAAGCCCGTCTTTACTTTATTTTATATCTTGGGAAGGCTACATTCCAGTACCGGACCAATGATTTGAGCGATATGTCCCAGGTTTTTTTTTGCAAGCGCGGAAACCCCAGGGCCAGATCCAAGTGGTAGTATCAGGTCCCTTAGCTATGCCGAACCTAAACCTGTGCTCGAGAGATAGCTGTCCATACACTGATAAGGGATGAGAGTAGGGCAGTAGGGCAGACGGCACAGGCTAGCACGAAAGTCGCTGTTTCGACCGTAGATACCTAAGTTTAGGAACTGCCCTTCGGGTATGTACTTGAATTAAGAACTGTTATAATGTAACTAGTTGACTAGAGACATTATCTCTTTATCAGTGTTTAATCCGTTGCGGATAAAACCTTTATATTATAGAACACTGAGTGTTTTATTATATAAAGATGATACTGAGATAAATATATTAGATATAATAACAGAATTTATATTTTGAATATAAATAAAAAAATCTCAAACATATAAATTGACAAATAAATAGCTCAATTGATTTGATCAATAGAGACTTATTTGTGGCATTGTTGTCTAGGACACAATTTAATTAGACTCGTATATCCACACTTTTGAAGAGTGAATACTAGGACTGATTGACTATTCAAATAAGGTCTGCGAATCTAGTTTATTAGGTAAAATACCTAAAATACTATTTGCTTGGTAATAGTGTTAGTGCCACCGATCTGTTAGCCCTATTCATGGTGAAGTAAGTGGGCCCATATCTAGCTAGGCTAGATGTGAACATGAATATTTCGTGACCTTAACGGATGTGGCATCACGTTATGGTTATGTGTTTCTTTTGAAGAACACAAATCAGAAACTTTAAAGTTTCGACACGAAATACATAAACAGATCGGCTATAATATTATTCCGCCACGGTAAGACCGTAATGGAAAATACTTAAGCAGTGAGTTTCGTACATACATGAAAGAGTACGGTATTCTTTCATATGAGGACTCCTCCTGAGACACGTCAGTTAGACGGTGTGTCCGAACGGATTAACCGAATCATGTTAGACATGATAAGGCTAATCACGAGTCACTCTGAGCTACTATTTCCTTCTAAAGGATATGTATTATCAGTGCAAAACTTATTTAGAATAAGGTTCCATATAAATCTGTTTGACAGATATCGTATAGGATATGAATAGGAAAGAAACGAGGTTTCTCATTCCTGACAATTTGGGTATGCTAGGCATAACGTTTGGATGATACCAAACTAAGGACCCAAATTGGATAAGTGCCGATATAGGTTATCCTATGGGAAACCATAAGTATAGTACGTATACATCTCACTAGAGAACAATTAGATTGTTGCTCTCCATGCGGTTTTCCTAAGAGGAATACCGATATGCAGTGGTAAGTGGGAGGATAGTATAACTCGATGAAAATCGGAGTAATACTATTCTAGGCACTGAATCTTAATGGAACATATATAGTTCATCAAGGATGAAACTATACATATACCATTAATCTTCGAATACACAAGACAAAGGAAGTGATACGAGGTATCGACTCCCTATTATGACAAAGTGTCATGAGTCCGAAATGGACTCCATGTATATCAATATGTTTGGATTGAAGCAAGCATAAGGTTCTTGGAACTGACGTTTTGAAATAATCAAAATAGTTTATGATTTGACTCAAAACGAAATAATTCTTGTGTATATAAGGAGGTTAGTGGGAGAGGGCACTGACAATGAAATTCCCATAAAACACTCGGTGAAAGCTTGGCTTTCATAAGAAATTCTCCGTAGAATTCTGGGAGTAACAACCTTTATTCAAGGAATAAAGATCTACTGGACTAGATTTGGAGTTGGTAACACTCTCTGAGAAATTGTACATTTAAAATGTACTTGTATTGGTGTCTCATACGCTTTGAGCATATGGAGTCATAATCGGGTCAATCCAAGTGATAGTCACTGGATTGAAGATTAAGAACATCTGTTAGTATCTGAGAGAACTAAAGATGTTGTCTTAAACTATGGAGATGGAGAACTTGAAGTGACTGGGATCACTGCTGCAAGTTTCCAAACCGGTAAATACTGCGGTACTATAAAGTTTGAACACAGGGACAGTGAGCTGGAAATCTTCCGAGCAAGATAACTGTTGCCGAATTAACAATAATTGCGGATTATTGCTGCAGCTGAGGCAGCAATAGAAGCCATTTGGATCAATAATAAATCTAATTAGATTAGATATAGTTCTGTTAGCAGCTGAGCTAGGCGTCAGCACAGGCTAAGGAATTAAGGTCTCATCGACGATCCAGATATATACTTCTATATCATCTGATTCGTTCGGATCATACATCGTGGCGATGTGATGATCGTGTAAATCGCGTCAGACGATAATTAAGCAAATCCGCTGACGAAAAACCTTTCCTCAGCAATTTGAGCGAATTGTACATAGTTCGATGTTAGACACTCGAGTGACTGGCTATGTGCCAAGTGGGAGATTGTTGGATAATATGACCATAGCGTCACTATTTGTACAGATCACGGTGTTGCTGTACAAATTAACTATGTGACAAGGAAATTGCACTCTCATCATTTGTGATTAGATCACCATAGATGTATAAATGAAGAGAGGTCCATATGATTAGTTCCTGGATTGAGATGATATGAGACAGTATCAATCCCCGAAGGATTAATCATTAAATATCCCTAGCCGAAGTATTATCGAGACTGGACATCGATAATGCGGAATAGGCTAGTATTGCACTTGTGCGCGTTGTGAGGGCACGACGGCATAGTTCTCATATATATAAGTATTGGATACTTATGCAAGTGCAATAGGAGGTCGTGTTTCACCGATGGTACGGGAAACAGCTTCGCTCTGGATAGACCCCTCGGAATCCCATTGGTATTATGACTATGTGTCTATGGGAGGCCGAATCGAGGTAGGTGTGTATAGTCTTAACCTGAGACTTGCATCGCTAATACTTGCGATAATCGGTAAACTCTGGTCTTGGTGGTACAGGGCTTTAACCGGTTCTGGGTACACCGCTTCTGGGTTTATCAGGGAGTCGTAGTGTATTGGGTGTGATGTCGAGACGGAAGTGTCACTTCAGTCATATTGGAGTAGATGTCACGCAGGATATGGTACTAGTGCTCTTGAGTGTTGCGCAACCAATCGGGATATTGTGACTAGGTCATGTATATCCGATTATAGAGACTATGTTACCAGACATCCGACATGTGTTTCGGACGGGGCAGACACTTATCCAGCCCCAGCCCTAGCACGTGATTATCCGATACTGGGCCGATATACACAATACTACGGTATACTACGCTTGATACAGATCTATATTTCCTGTAAGAATATTTCTGGAGAATTGGGTAGGCATGGCGTTTTGCTAGAAGCTAACCTTGTCTTGTAAATCGGTATAAACGTAGTACGAGGTACTTACGTGTTCGGATAGTCCGACGACCGTATTTACTGCCAACATCCGGAGATCTCATGGGTCGGTTCCCGAAGATTCACCGATGACGTATTACTCACTCGCACTTTGATTAATCTGGGATTAATTAGAAGAGAGAGATAGAATTAATCTGGGATTAATTCGATGAGAGAGAAAATTAATCTGGGATTATACGCGGAGATATTTTATCTGGGATAAAATATTAATTAAAGAGAGAGAACGATTAATTTGGAATTAATCGATAAAATTAATATATTCGATATATTAATCGAAATTGGATTTCGACGCGGAATTAAAATTAGATTTTAATTCGGGCGAACGAATTAATTTGGAATTAATTCGTTAGCGACGTAAATAGTGAATTCGCTAGGCGTAATCACTTAATTACGACGCGACGGAAAATTCGTGAATTTGGAATTAGCGAACCCGAGCCCGAGAGTGATTGCGAGCGCATTCGCATTTTGAATTCGAACGCGGCACGCGAGTCACATCAAGCGTCAAATCGTTAGTCGCGTCAATCGTCAAATCAATTGTCACTTTGAGTGATATGACTTGACAATATGTCACTTTATTAAAGTGAATAGATGTGATGTGACTTAAAGTAAAAAAGTAGAAATGATGGGTAATAAGTTGATTGAAAGCTTTTGCTTTAATTTTAAATAGAAAAAGTAAATGGTTTATTATATATATAATTTTGGAAATTATATAAACCTTTTTACATTTTTTATTTTCTAACTTATCACTCTCTCTCTCACATGCAAAGGACATACGGTCCTTTCTCTTTCCCTCCCTTTTCTCTTTCTCTTCTTCACGGTTTTGGCAACAGTCTTCTTCTTCTTCTTGTTCTGTTTTCTGCCGAGTAAATGGAGAAGGAAGGTGACGTTTTTGTTGCTAAATCTTGTGCTAGCACACTCTAGGAGTGATACAAAGGTGATAGGGAAGTGAGTTTGTGAGCATGGAAGCTTGAAGCTTTGAGCTTCAATGGATCTCATCAATGGCCGAACATGGAGGAAGCCAAACCAGCCCCACCGTGCGTCCACAGCAGTTCACAGAAGCCATTGTCGAGCTTGGAGGGAGACAAAATCGCACCTTGTTCTTCAAACATCAAAACCGAAATTCAATGTGAGTTGATTCCGCCACCTCCTTTGATGTGTTCATATGTGGTTTTTTATGCATGTTTGTGATCTTGTGGACTTGATTAAACTCCACACACAAGAACCGGTTAGAGTCCTAGACGACCTCAACAAAAGTATACTGATTGTCGTAAGCATTAGCGGTGCAAGTCTCAGGTTAAGACCATACACACCTACCCTGATGTCGGACTCCCATAGACACATAGTCATAATACCAATGGGATTCCGAGGGGTCTATCCAGAGCGAAGCTGTTTCCCGTACCATCGGTGAAACACAACCTCCTATCGCACTTGCATGAGTATCCAATACCCAAATATATGAGAACTATGCCGTTGTGCCCTCACAACGCGCACAAGTGCAATACTAGCCTATTCCGCATTATCGATGTCCAGTCCCGATAATACTCCGGCTAGGGATATTTAATGATTAATCCTTCGTGGACTGATACTGTCTCATATCATCTCAATCCAGGAACTAATCATAAGGACCTCTCTTCATTTATATATCTAAGGTGATCTAATCACAAATGATGAGAGTGCAATTTCCTTGTCACATAGTTAATTTGTACACAACAACCTATGATCTGTACAAATAGTGACGCTATGGGTCATGTTATCCAACAATCTCCCACTTGGCACATAGCCAGTCACTCAAGTGTCGAACACCCGAACTATGTACGGTTCGCTCAAATTGTTGAGAAAAGGTTTTCGTCAGCGGATTTCCATGATTATCGTCTAACGCGATTTATACGATCATCACATCGCCACGATGTATGATCCGAACGAATCAGATGATATAGAAGTATATATCTGGATCGTCGATGAGACCTTTAATTCTTAGCCTTGTGCTGACGCCTAGCTCAGCTGCTAACAGAACTATATCTAATCTAATTAGATTTATTATCGACCCAAATGGCTTCTATTGCTGCCTCAGCTGCAGCAATAATCCGCATTTGTTGTTTATTCGGTAACAGTATCTTGCTCGGAAGATTTCCAGCTCACTGTCCCGTTATTCAAACTTTATAGTACCGCAGTATTTAACTTTTGGAAACTTGCGGTAGTGATCCCAGTCACTTCAAGTTCTCCTTCTCCATAGTTTAAGACAACATCTTTAGTTCTCTAAGATACTAACATATGTCCTTAATTCAATCCAGTGACTATCACTTAGATTGACCCGATTGTGACTCCATATGCTCAAAGCGTATGAGACACCATATCAAGTACATTTTAAATGTACAATTTCCCAGAGAGTGTTAACAACTCCAAATCTATCCCAGTAGATCTTTATTCCTTGAATAAAGGTTGTTACTCCCCAGAATTCTACGGAGAATTTCTATGAAAGCCAAGCTTTCACCAATTGTTTTATGGGAATTTCCTTATCAGTGCGCTCCCACTAACCTCCTTATATACACAAGAATCATTTCGTTTTGAATCAAATCATTAACCATTATGATTATTTCAAAACGACAGTTCCAAGAACCTTATGCTTGCTTCAATCCAAACATGGATTGAATAACCCGCAAACCTTGTTTGTCGGTTATACAAAATCGTCAGGATGTTGTAAGCATCCTCCAAAAGGTTTCCTTTTCAGGCTAGCGATTTTGATCATTAACTGACACATTTCATAAATGAAATATGCAGTATCTACAAGCATCTTCAAAATGGATTTACCATGGAAACAGGTAAAAGGTTGAACCGTAATCAACACAATGTTGATAATGATACCTTTCCGTCAAAAGCCTAGCTTTGTACGTTGGTATGTTGCCATCCATGTATGTCTTCCTTGAAGACATTTATAGTACCAATAGGCACAATGCCTTGCGGTACAACAACTAGTATCCAAACATAGTTGTTATACATGGAATCCATTTCGGACTCATGGCACTTTGCCATAATAGGGAGTCGATACCTTGTATCACTTCCTCGTACGTAGTCGGTTGGTATACCTCCGTAAGATTTACATCTTTAAGAGGTTACATCAGAAACCCATACCCCAGGTTGTTTCCTGATTCTCTCCGATCTACGCGGTTCTTGTGTATTCGAAGATTAATGGTACAGATTCATCATTGATGAACTGTTTGTGTTCCATTAAGGACTTCGTTCTCTCGTTATTACTCCGATTTTCATCGAGTATCACTATCCTCCCACTGACCACTGCATATCGGTGTTCCTCTTAGGAAAACCGCATGGTGAGCAACAATTATATTGTTCTCATGTGAGATTTATAAGTACTATACTTATGGTTTCCCGTAGGATAACCTATTATTGTCACTTATCCAATTTGGGTTCTTAGTTTGGTATCATCCAAATGTTATGCCCGGCATACCCAAATTATTAGGAATGAGAAACCCTGTTTCTTTCCTGTTCATATCCTATATGATATCTGTCAAACAGATTTATATGGAACCTTATTCTAAATAAGTTTTGCACTGTTAATACATATCCTGTTGAAGGAAATGATAGCTCAGAGCGACTCGTGATAAACCTTATCATGTCCAACACAATTCGGTTTTCGTTCGGACACAACCGTCTAACTGACGTGTCTCGGGAGGAGTCCTCATCTGAAAGAATACTATACTCTTTCATGTATGTTTGAAACTTACTGGTTAAGTATTTTCCATTACGATCTTACCGTGACGGCATAATACTATAGTCGATCTGTTTATCTACTTCGTGTCGAAACTCTAAAAGTTTCCGATCTGTGTTCTTCAAAAGAAACACATAACCATAACGTGATGTTACATCCGTTAAGGTCACGAAATATTCATTTTCACATCTAGCCTAGCTAGATATGGGCCCACTAACTTCACCATGAATAGGGCTAACAGATCGGTGGCATTTACACTATTACCAAGTAAACCGTGTTTTAGGTACTTTACCTAACAAACTAGATTCGTAGACTTTATTTGAATAGTCAAATCAGTCCTAGTACCCACTCTTCAAAAGTGTGGATATACGAATCTTGTTTAATTGTGTTCCCAGACAAAAATGCCACAAATAAGTCTCGATTGATCAAATCAATTTGAGCTATTTATTTGTCATTTTATATGTTTTGAGATTTCAATTATATTCAAAATATAATTCTGTTATTCACATCTAATGTGTTTATCTCAGTATCATCTTTATATAATGAAACACTTAGTGTTCTAGAATATAAGGTTTATCCACAATGGATTAAACACTGATATAGAGATAATGTCTCTAGTCAAACTAGTTACATTTTAACAGTTCCTAATTTAAGTACACACCGAAGGGTAGTTCCTAAACTTAGGTATCTACGGTCGAAACAGCGACTTTCGTCCCGTTTCCGATTCGCAGAACAATCTCAGCTTGAAGTCAGTATCCTGCTCAAAGCAGATTTTGAACATCAATACATATATTTATGTACCACACTAAGTATTTAAAATCTAATTTCAATACTAGTAGTGAACATAACTTGACAAACATTTTTAAAGTAGAGCCTTGCCCTTTCTTTAATTCCTTTGTGTTGCCATATCCAAATGGTAGTCACTTTGGGATATGTCAATTATCCTTTTCAATATTTCAAGAACCTTAGACCAAGCCTTGGGTTTTTAGAATATCGAAACAATGTGCACCTCGTGCTACATGCCCAATTGCAAACTTTGACTTTTCACCTCTATAATAGTCAATTAATTCTCCAAGAATTATTTATTGCAATTTTAATACTTCTTAAATCTAAAACATAGATTTATGACAAGTATATTAAATTAAGCATTAAAGTCATCATCACATAAATCTTCCAAAGATTTTATGCTCTACTTATTTGTGCTAATTTTGGGCTTAAGGATAATAAGTATTTTATCAAATAAAGTAACCTATTATTTATTCCCAATTTGAAAATTAAATCATTTAAAATATTTAATCCAAGGATTATATATTTTAAATATCCAACTTTTCAATTTTATCTTGATTACAATAGTCCAACTATTTAATCAACGATTAGTGGTACTATATATATATATATTATAATGATTATAATAGTCCAACTATATAATCAAATATAATCCAAATTAATTAACCTCAATTACATTGATTACTATAATCCAATTATAAAATCAATTGTAAACTGAAATTAATTAATTCAAATATATTGATTAATATAATCCAATTATATATAATCAAGTATAATACAGTCCAACTGTTTATTAAAACAACAATAAATATTAGTCCAACTAATACTTTTAATATATTTGACGAGTGATATTTGTTTGAGCGCGTATGGCGAGTAATTGAACGAATATTGCAAATTCAATTCTTGCCCCCCACTATTTTTCGTCGAGCCTCTAACCCTCTGTCGAGTACTCGGGAAACCGTGTTTCCTAGTGGGCTAGGATCCCGTTAAATATCACACAATCTTGACTTTGGCCAACAAATTGTATGATAATCAACTAGGTAGATCTCTAAGATCAATTGGATCTCATCCAACTCCTAGAGTGGACATCCAAGTCCGAAACATATATCTTATATATGCCTATATATCCAATATATAGCCTAACCTTTTTCCTCTGAATCAACTAGGCCTTGGCTTTGGCACAACAAACCTGATGATCCCAGTCAAGCGCGGACCCATTGACCATGGAAGCTTCGTAATCAATGTCGATGGACAAGAAGTGGTCTTGACTTTGGCCAACAAACCACAACTTGGACAAGACACCAATATAGAACAAAGCTTCGTGATTCAAGCACATCTTCGACGGACAAGGGCTTGACTTTGGCCAACAAACTATGCCAATCTAGGATCTTGAGCAAGAATCACTCAATGGAAGGAAAAGACGCATGATATTTGATGAGGGCTTTTCGCGTGCAAATTGGCTACCAATTTCATTATCTTTGTTAAGGTCTCATCATCATACACCCTTAAACATGCATTCTAAATACATAATAAAGCGAGTATGAAAATAAATAATAATGATATGCGGATGGATACTTAACACATTGATCCTAGATCAAATCTCTCCCTTTCTCACTCAAGCTAGCACTTGTATTACTTCTACCCGTTACACTACACTTCTAAAGAAACCTCATTTACATTGAGGGGAATAGGTGAGAAGAGAATACAAAGAGAATAGAGGTGATAAGGCTGGACACGCAGGTCCAATTTTAATAAATCGAATTTATTACAACAATTTCCAAAATTGCCCCACCCGACTAATATCCATCCGAAATACATTATTCATTCATCACAACCACGTATTCACACATAAGCATGCTATCAATCAATCTAATCAAATTAATTAATCTGATAATTATGTGATCATCCAATGTTCAAACAACGATTTGATTTTGCTCGAGTCAAACTCGTTTTTGCGAATAAGTACTCAAAGTACGAATTCTTGAATTAAATTAAACTACATAATTAAATCCAATTTAACATGTATTTAATACTAATTCACTATTCAATTCCAAATTAAATATTACACTTTATTTAATAAACCTTTAACGACTTAAATTCCAAATTTAATCGCTTCGGGACTCAAAGCCCGATTAACGTCCAACGTCAATTCAATTCAAGTCTAATGGGCTTAATTAATTTCTTTAAGGCGTGGGCTTCGGCAACCAAGCCCAATCAAGGAGTTACCCCATAAGCCCAGAAATCAATTTAGGCCCATTAGGCCCAATTAAACTTTAAAGGTTTATAAGTTGCATTTGGGCTTTATGGTAGTGGTTTTGGGCCCAATTGGATCCAATCCTTTTGGCCTAAACCCAACTTTGTACAACAAGCCCAATAAGCCCATTTACAACATAATAAGCCCAAATCCAATTTAAGGCCTAAATAACTAAATTACATGAATCCAATTCCGCAATTTAATTACCTAAAGTGCATTACATGATTAATCACTCAAATCAATATTTTCAAAACATGAAATTAGTCCAATTAATCATGCTCATTATCATCATCACATGTCCAACACATAAATGAAAAATCAAACCCATTACATGCTTTTAGCTCTCGGCCAAGGAGGGATTTTGTGTCCGATTTGGTTTCAATCCAATCGAACCCACAATCGACATTAAATCACCATCCAATTTGATTTCATACACATCCAATGTCACAAAATCAAAATTACAAGACATTAGGGCATAATGCATTCGGCCACCTTAAGGAAATTGGGGATTTTTGTTCAATTCAAAATTCAATCCAATTGACCTTAATTAACATCATCCTTATGATTCTAAGTCATCTAATGAATCAAAATCAAAAAATCCAAGATTTCCAAATAACCCTAAACTTCGGCCAAGGTAACATTTTTGGGAAAATTATTCCAAATCATTTTCAACAAATTGTCCAACCAAAATGCAATTCAACATGTTATAAGCATACTTAAAAATCAATTCATTCAAATCATGCTCAACACAACATTACCCATTTTAAGCCCTAAAATTTTCATGCTAAAACCTAGGCTCTTGTGTTAGACAGTAATGACCCATAGCGTCACTATTTTGTAAATGATATTGTATTATTGTACAAAATTAACTATGTAGTAATGAAATTGCCTTTTACCGTTTTGTAAATTATTTACTTTGATATATAAATGGTAAAAGTCCCTATGATTAGTTCCGGATTGTGATGATATGAG
>SKCR01051080.1:0-41009 GCA_019454045.1 Zanthoxylum bungeanum | reverse complement strand
TGCATTTCACTCAAAGGCATTGCATGGAGTTTGAGTGTTTGACACTCTAAGCCATTGCATGGTTTAGTTATAGATTTATTATTAATTTAATAAATTATAACATAAATATAATTGATTTTTGGTAATACAAAGATTATTAATCAAAAATTTTTCACAAAATTCTCTCTTCTCTCTCAAATTGCCGAGAGTTCCATTGACAAGGGCAAGGAAGATTTGATCTTCCACTTCTCCATTTTTGCTAGCACAAGCAAGGGATCAAAAGAGGTGATAGGGAAACATCAAAGAGCTTGGAATACAAGAGCTTGGAGCTTGAAGTGTTCTTCTTCCTCTTGGCCGAATCCTCCACCATTTGGAGCTTCTACCATTTGATCTTCTACTTCATCACAAGGCATTGTAAGTATGATTCCGCCATACTTCATGTTTAAATATATATTCTTTATAGTATTTCACATGCTTAATCTTTGTTTGGGACATATTATATAAACCAACACCCACTTGATTCAAAATGCGAGTGGGCCCGCAACACATCCCGGGCTCGGGTTCGCTAATTCTGAATAACGAATTTTTCGTTGCGACGTGATTAAATCAAATTTAATTAAATAATATGCCTAGTAAAATTTACCTTTCACATCGGTAGCGAATTAATTCTAAATTAACTCGTTCGCCCGAATTAAAATCCAATTTTAATTCCGCGTCGAAATCTAATTTCGTATAATATATCGAATAAATTATTTTATCGATTAATTCCAAATTAATCGTTCTCTCTCTTTAAATAGTATTTTATCCCAGATAAATATCTCCGTAATTAATCCTAGATTAATTTTCTCTCTCTTATAATTAATCCCTGATCAATTATGTGCGAGTCATACGTCATCGGGAGATCTTCGGGAAGTGACCCATGCGATCCCCAGATATGTTGGCAGTAAATATGGTCGTCGGACTATCCGAACACGTACGTACCTAGTACTATGTTTTTACCGATTTACAAGACTGGTTGGCTTCTAGCAAAGCATCGTGCCTACCCAATTATCCAGAAATATTCTTAAAGGAATATGTAATCTATATCAGGGGTAGTATATATAAGTATCCAATACTTAAATATATGAGAACTATGCCGTTATGCTCCCAAATTTTAGCATTCCCAAATCTCCAGGAATGAGAAAACCCGGTTTCTTTCTTGTTAATATCTAATATGAAATCTGTCTAACAGATTTCATGGAACCTTATTAAAAATAAGTTTTGCACTGTTTAATGCGTATCCCTAGAAGGAAATGGTAGCTCAGAGTGACTCATGATTAACCTTGCTATGTCCAACAAGGTTCGGTTTCTCAGTTCGGACACACCGTCAAATTGAGGTGTTATGTGAGAGTCCACATTGAAAGAATACTATACTCTTTCAGTAATTGAGAACTTATTGTTTAAGTATTATCATCATGGTCCAATCGTGATGGTTTAATACTCTTGCCGATCTATTTGTCTACTTCGTGTCGAAACTCATTAAATTTATCAAAAGTTTCCGATTTATGTTTCACAAGAAACATATAACCATAACACGATGCCACATCCGTAAAGGTTACGAAGTATTCATATCCATCTTTAGCCTAGCTAGACATGTGCCCACTTATGTCACTATGAACGAGGGCTAACAGATCGGTGGCACTTGTACTTTTACCAAGTAAAAGGTGTTTTAGGCACTTTTCCTAATAAACTAGATTCGTAGACATCACTTGATTAGAATCAAATCCATTCTAGTACCCACTCTTCGAAAGTGTGGATATACGAGTCTTGTTTAATCTCTCCCAGACAACAATGAAACAAATAAGTCTCATCTGATTAATACAGTTTGAGCTATTTGTTTGTCATGTCATACGTTTGAGATTCATTTATATTCTAAATATAAATACTGTTATTCACATCTAATGTGCTTATCTTAATATCATCTTTATAAAATGAAACACTTTAGTGTTCTAGAATATAAAGGTATACCGGCAACGAGTTATACTCTGATATAAAAATAATGTTTCTAGTCAAACTAGGTACATTTTAACAATTTCCTAATTTAAGTACACACCCGAAGGTTAGTTCCTAAACTTAGGTTCTACGGTTAAAACAGCGACTCTCGTCCCGTTTCCAACTCGCAGATTGATCTCATCTGAAGTTAGTATCCTGCTAATCAGCAGATTCCGCACATCAGTACATATCTATGTACCACATCTAGTATCAAAATCCAATTTTGAAACTAGCAGTGAACATGTTTATGACAAACATGCTTGAAGCCGGAGCCTTGCCCGTCTTCTCTTCCTTCATGTCTGCCTTGTCCATACGGCAGTCACGCATCCAGTGACCCCATTTGCCACAGTTTAGGCAGACATCTTGGGATATGTCATTTGTCTTCCTAGAAGACTTGTGATGATTTTGCCATTTCCCCTTTTAGAAGCTCTAGCTGTGCCTCCTAGAGCATAGCCATCAACTCTCCAAGAGTTTACTCTTGGTTCATAATGAATCTGCCCCAGCTTCCGGGTAGAGACTATAAGATAAAATCTTTGGCAGTCTCAGCCACGTAGGTAATGCCCAACTAACCTAGCTGATCGATGTCAGCAATCACCTGCGACACCTAGTGCTCGACAGATGTACCCTCTGACATACGTGAGCGAAAGAGCTTCTTATGCAATTATTACTTCTAAGATCTAAGAATAGTTCTATGAAGATCTTTAATTTCATCGTCATGGTACAAGGATCTAATCCTTAATTTTGACGACGGAATTAAAGTGTCATTGCATCAAGTATAAATGATTGAGCACCAAATTTATCATCACATGAATCTTCCAAAATTCAATGTTCTACTATTTGCTCAACTCCGGGCTTAGGCCCGAGATGTATTCTATCAATAGAATAACTTCTCAATTCCCAGGACTATCCTGAGGCTCTATTCCCAATCTGAAAATTAAAGCCATTTAAAGATATTTTCACCCAGTATTATGTTTTAAACGCTAATCTTTCAGTTATCTTGATTGCTATAATCCAACTATCCAATCAACGATTTCAGGTACTATTTAATATAATGATTACTATAGTCTAACTATATAATAAACTATAATTTAATTGGTTAAATTAAAATATATTGATTACTATAATCCAACTATATAATCAACTATAGTTGGCGTTGTTCAAAGCAAGGCTCAACAGCTGATTCCACCACTGAGACGGAATTTATAGCGGCTTCAAAAACTGCTAAAGAAGCTGTTTGGATTAGAAATTTTATCACAGAACTTGGTGTTGTGCCTGGTATTGCAGATTCGATCCCATTGTACTGTGATAATAATGGAGCCACCGTGCAGGCTAAAGAGCCGAGGGCGCATTCCAAGTCTAAACACGTGGAAAGGAAATATCACGTAATTAGAGAGATAATTGAACGAAAAGACATTACGGTCTTGAAGGTTCAAGGATAAGACAACAAAGTAGACCCGTTTACAAAGGCCTTATCTCCTAAGTTATTCGATAAACATGTGGAGGAGATGGGTCTACGGTACCATCCAGATTGGCACTAAGCAAATGAGAGTTTGATGGAGTTGGTGCTTGGAGTGCCAATCTGAATTGTACATTTTATTATTTATTAATAAAATAACTACATTTTTAATTTCATAACTTATTAATGGTATTTTCATTATGCGTATTAGATCCATGTATAGATATGCTAAGAATGACATCGACCTTAGAATAGTTTTGACACTAGGTGTAAACTATTCTTAAAGTAAATATTCATAGTCGTTGGTTTTGGAATACGGTCGAATTCCTATAACCTAGAAGACTAGCACATGTCATATATTGGAATTGGAGTTCCAATGGTTTAATGTGATGTACCATAAGTTTTGGAAACTCATATAGACATGTGGGTATTCATTGGAGCGAATAATGAATGACTCACATGTGATTCCTAATAGTTCGAAGTACACACCACTATCAATAGGAATCTCCTCGAATCGAGTAGCATATGTAATCCTTTGACTATAGGAAATCATTGATTTTGTGTGAGATCCTCCACACTTAGATGCCATGTATGTCAGAAACCTTTCATGGTCTGGCCTCTAGATGTTCGTTGGGTGTGGATCGATGCACTCAGTAATCAAGTGCGCAGCAAGATAGGATATGTCGGCCTGTATGTATACCATAAGGGGTTTAGGTATCCATGTTATTAAAGTCATGATTCTTAAATCTTTGGCCAAAGTCGATCACCTATGGTGGATCGCATCAGTTATGAAGAATCGTGGACATGTCGACATGAGACGTGCGCCTCGAAAATTTGACGGTATATTCTATGTTTCCTAATAACAACTTGGATAGCCTACAACGGAGGGATTGTTCAACATATGTGATTACCTCGACTTGTATAGTTCATAAAGGTCGTTCGTATTCTTCACGAACTTGGAGGTGGCCGAATTGCGTACATATTAGCTAGGCTTATATGACGATATGTCTGAACTTAGAGAGTCCCAATATGAAGTGTACTCGTTGAGCACTTGGGTAGCCGATTAATTTTGATAAAAGATAATATTCGATATTATAATTATCACTATGATAATAAATTGTTATTGGATAACATTGATTATTTATTTTGACCTAATTGGATTAATTGGATTAATTCAATAATTACACAATGGCTTAATTTTAAAATCATAATTATCTCTACCATTTGAGGATATTATGGTAATTGTAAGTATGTAATAATATGTGGTTTTGGCTTGATTTAATTGGATTAAATCAAGGTGGAAAACATTTAACTAATCCATTTCCTAATCCTTGTCTTGATTTAATTGGATTAAATTAAAGTGGGAGACAATGGAGATTAGTTACACCTAATTATACATATTTGGACAAATTGGATTAAGCCCACTTAAAAGTTGATTACAACTTTTATTAATTAAAAATTACCTAAGTTTTGCGATAAATAGCAAGCTTTAGGAAGGTTTTACTTACAAGTTCAAATACAAGTAAATTCTTAGAAAAATTAGCCTAAGTTAGAGAAGTGTTTAGAGAAGCTTATAGGTCTCTAAAACATTTCATTTAGGAGATATCAAGATTAGATCTTGAAGTGAAGTGAAGCTTGCGTTGGAAATCGAGATTGGATCTTGAAGTCGAGCTTGCACACCTAGGAGGTTCTCTGACGATTTCAACTAAGGAGAAGTAGATTGGATCTTACATCAAGCATACTAGGTAAAGTTTGATCTTCTCCTAAGCTATGTTTATTTATGTATAGATGCATGATCACATAACTTAATGTTAAAATAAGGCTAATAAATTATGTTAGGATACTTTAGAAGTATAAACACAACATGCTTGTAATTAGGTCAAAGATGTTCATGTTGGACATAGAACAATTAATTAGAGTTTGGAACTTTAGATTAAAGCTTAGAGCTATGGCTACCATTCTAGAATCACTTGACCACCTTTGGGTGACCTAGAATTGTTCACGAGACATTTCTTATTGGGATTCTAATTTGGTTTGTGTAATAGATTCAAAATTTACGCAAATGCGTATTTAGAATAAATTTATGTTTTTGTAAAAATATTTGATATTTTGAAAAACTTAATTTTTATTCTATAACATGTGTTAATGTTGGTTTTGAAATTAAAAATTAATTTGGGTGTTTTTGAAGTGTTTAAGGAAGACCGGAAACAATTAGGGTAATAGACCCTAATTGCATCTGCTATCTGGATTCCAGAGAGCTGAGCATTTTGAAAACAAAAAAAAATCAGAAGTAGACCTGGGCGCTGCAGTGAAACAAATCATGGAAAATTCTTTTGGAATATAATTGTAGGCATTGCATTTTTGCATGTGAAACCCGATGATGAGTCTCAGTTGGAGGCACTACCTTTTAAGTCACGGAAGTCGCGAGAAATGGATATCGGAAGGGGAAATTCAGGATGAGTATGCTATCAGAGTCGTTTCACATGTTCACTATTTTCGTTCGTGCTGCGTTCTTAAACACGTTCGAACGTCAGGAAGATTGCAGGCGTTCGTGTCGCGTTCGAATTGGCGTTCGAACGGTGTCGGTAATTCTGGTTTTGCTGCTAGCCTCACATTAAGCCCAATTCGCCCAAACCTTGGCCCACACGCCCAAGCCCACTTAAAACACATATTTAAGACATGGTGAAATCAAAACAAATCTAAAAATCACATACCAAATTAAAATAAACATTAAAATCAATCAAATATTTTAATTCCTTAATTAAGATATTCACCCACCAATTACACAAGATTCCTTCCTAACTAAACAAATCACATAGCAAACTTAACAAATATCATGCCTAATTAAAATAAATCATAACAAATTAAAGATATTGACTTCCTAATCTAAACAAATTTTGTCCCCCATCAAATCCCTTGCTTTCACCAAATCATATATCTCTTTAATGCCAAAATCCCTTCCTTGTGAGACAAGGTGAAACTCTAGCCCTTCTCTATATAAACAACCCATAACCAAGACATGCATCCTCTAGCTCATACAGATAACTCACAAAAAAAATCACAACACAAAGAGCCTTAGCCACTCACGGCAATAGCAACAAGAAGAACATAAACAATTCCCTTCATCTCCTCCACTCCATAACCGAAAACAGCACCCCCCTAAACATCTACCCATCACCGAAAATCTCCCCCATACAGAAGCCCTCCATCACCGAAAATAAACCTCCAAACAGCAGCCCAAACACACCCCAAACAGCCCTTGAAACACGCCTGGACAACAGCCCAAACCACTCCCAAAACAGTCCCTAAAATCCCTTAAAACAGTAACATAAACTGCATTTATAACCCTTGAAATAACCACACAAAACTACACTAAGAAACCACGAAAAAACACTCGAAACAGTTCGTTGAAACGTTAAGACAATGACCTGAACAGTGAGAAGAAAATACAGAAGAAACAATAGCAAAACGGAGACCAGACGGCGAGCAAAGCAGCAAAACAGTGAGCTAAGACGCTGAACCAGTGAACCGGAAGAATAAGGAGCTTTTACCCCTTCCGATCTCCACGAAACGCAAGTCCGAAGACGACTTAAAAGGTTAGACCTGAGGGTACTTTCCACACTCATCTTTATTCGATTTTTGTTATTTATTTTGACTGTATTTTAATTATTTGTTGAATCTTGTGTGTGTATGATGCATGTTGTGGGTATTGGATGAATGAAAGAGTGTCGTCTCTTGTGGTATATAGGATGGAAACCCAGACGTAAATTCCGTAGCCGAATCCGAATGGACGGTAGTGCGGTCTGTACTTGGGATACAACTCCACGTACCACTTGAGTAAACGGCACCTTCTTTTGTTTCATGTTGCTTTGATTTACTTATTTATTTTTCGTCACTTGAATTCTGCATGTTGCTTATTTATGTATGATTCAATCGAGCGCATGGGCTTAGTAAGTGGAATGAAAGATCCCCTATAGGGAGGGGTTAAAGCCTTTTACCACGATACTTCGCCGCGCCGGTTGATGTGTGTTCGGTTGAATGCAAGATACGTTCAATCGGGCATACTACGTTGATATTATTGCTTTTAATTCTTTGTATGCATGATTCAATCGAGCGCATGGGCTTAGTAAGTGCAGTGAAAGATCCCCTATGGGGAGGGGTTAAAGCCCTTTACCACAATGCTTTGCCGTGCCGGTTGATGTGTGTTCGATTGAATGCAAGATACGGTCAATCGGGCATACTAAGTCTGATATTATTGTTTTTTTAATTCTTTGTTTGCATGATTCCATCGAGCGCATGGGCTTAGTAAGTGCAATGTAAGATCCCCTATGGGAGGGGTTAAAGCCCTTTACCACGATGCTTTGCCGTGCCGGTTGATGTGTGTTCGGTTGAATGTAAGATACGTTTGATCGGACATACTGAGCTTGACATTGTTGTCTTTATTCTTTGTGTTGCATGCATCAGGTCTGGTTCCGTTCGAACGCGTTCTCGAACCCTACACGAATGCGAACCTTCTGTTTACCGTTCGAACGCGTTCTCGAACGCTACGCAAACGCACACGCACTTTCTTAATCTTATCATGCATTAGGTTTGGTTCCGTTCGAACGCGTTCTTGAACGCTATACGAACGCGAACCTTCTGTTTACCGTTCGAACGCGTTTTCAAACGCTATGCGAACACGCACCCACTGAACTGAGTCCTTTTCATCAGATTTCATACATAGTTTTCCTAGTAGCTATCCCCACATGTATGAATACAATGTGTTTAATGTATTACAATTCATATGCCTATGTCATGATAATATTTGAGTATTATTTCTTGTGGTATATCGGATGGAAACCCAGACATAAATTCCGTAGCCGATTCCGAATGGACGGTAGTACGGTCTGTACTTGGGATACAATTCCACGTACCACTTGAGAAGGTGCTCAAATGTGTGCTCGTGTGGTTAGTATGTGTTGTGTTTTCTTGAATATAATATGCCAGTGAAGTTGTATGTTTGTCGCTCCTTTGATGTACTTTCAAGCATGCAATCTTAGATGTGAAATATATGTAAACTTAGGCGTAATTTTTATTTTGTACATGTGAATTTAGAAGCATGATACTCTTGGAAATAAGTGCTACTTAAGCATGATTAAATTATTACATAAATCCTTTCATTACAAGTGGCATAAGTAAGGGACCATTCTGAACCCAACGGTTTGAGGTCTTCCCTTGCGAGGGGTAAGTGCGGCCTTAAATCTCATTTTCCCGGTTCATACCGGGTGGCGACTCCATTATTCTCCGGTTTAGTCCCCCGTGGCTACTCCGTACTCCCGACCGGGCCGCGAGCCCGGGACAGCATGCGTCGTCCAGTTTCTGTGTCCCACAGTCTGGCGACTCCACTGGGGATAGAGAATCGGCCCCGAAATATTGTCTTGTGATGTTTGGATTTATGTTTTTAATTGACCATGTCTATAGTGGATAAAGTGAGGGTTTAATCAAAGGCATTTTGAGGCTAGGTAATGGTTTGGTGTCTTCCTTCATTCACTACCTTTCTAGAAGGAAAAGCTGTGAAGGCACCTAGATAGCCATCTACTCGTAGCCTATTGTGATGGACTAATTTGGAGGACTCGTTGTTTATTCCTGACACCAAGCGATAAGAGCCTAAGAGGCTTGGGTATTTAAGTGAGCCTCGCTCCACCTTCCCTCTGGGGAATCTACAACGGGAAATCCATTTGACAGTCCATCACACACCATAGCTCATTGGCACGTACCTTAGTGTATAAAAAAGGGTGCGCTCAATTGGTTGCTCGAACCCTTGAGTGGGGAGACCTAGTTGTGGGCCATCCTTCGCCGGTGAGAGCCTTTGTCTATACTCTTGCTAACCCACCCATAGACCGGGTTGGCTAAAGTAACAATTATTTCCTTGAATATGTGCTTGTGGACCATCCTCATTTGGATGTAGTTGGACTATTGTCAGAAATGCGGACTTGCTGGGCCATTTAAACTGGGGCGAGTTCGTACCTTATGACTATTAGGCCCGAAGCTTCTGAAATGTTGATGGACCATTATGTAGAAATTATTACGTTATGTTTGCATTATCTTTCTTCTATGCTTGTGTTTGGGAACATCGTTGTTTGGATCCATTTGGACCATTTGTCATGGGATATGGGGTTGTTGGGCCATTTAAACTGGGACAAGAATGTATTTCATGACTATTGGGCCAAAGGCGTCTAAGTGTTGATGGGCCACTTTGTGCTTGTGTTCGGAACATTACCATTTGGATTTAGTTGGGCTCCTTGTCATAAGATGTGAACTCGTTGGGCCATTTAAACTGGTATGGGCTCACTCCTATGACAATTAGCCCGAAAGATTCTAAAATGATAACGGGCTGATTTGTTTGAAAATTTTAATTGATTTAATATGTTATATATGATACATGCATCTCATGCACCTCATGCATACATATATCATGTTAAAACCCTCTATGTCTCAAAAAGACATCATAGATACCGTTTGGGTTAGAGAAGGGACAAGGCTCATGAAAAGAACAGTAACAATCATGAGTGAATCTGGTAATGAGTTATCCCGAATGGATCAGTTAGAGAACAGTCTCGCCAAGGTCACGGAACAGTTGCAGGCTTTGACTACTGCTGTGGCTGGTATGGCTGTGCCCCGTGTTGGGGGAATTCCTGAGAATGTGAGGCGTGGGAGCCTCCGAATGGGTTGGGGGATGATATCCCCACTTTTGATGATGATATGGCAGAGTATGCAGCAGGCAGATTATCTAGATCTCAGGCAGAGTTACAGAAACTTCGGGATCAGGTTGAGTCGGTTACCCGCAAGATGATGGGTAAGAATGAGGATTTACTGGATTATGACACACTGACTTTCGAGGAACAGTTGCCGGTACAGTTCAAGATGCCTGATCTGGCTAAGTTTAACGGGAATGGGGATCCAAGGGTGCATCTCCGACAGTTTGTATCAGTCATGAGTTCAGTTGGCTTATCTCAGCGCCAAGTGCAGAAAATGTTTGGAATGTCACTTGAAGGAGCTCTTGTAGTATGGTACCACAGTTTGGAGAAGAAAGTGAAGGAAGATTGGAGGGAGTTGGCCGATGCTTTCCTCAAGCAGTATGTCACTGACCTAGAGATCGATCTGTCACTCTATGATCTGGAGAATGTTAAGCAGAAAGCAGAGGAGATTTTTAAGGAGTATGTGGACCGGTGGAGGGGTCAGTTATTGAAGATGCAGACTAGGCCCTCGGAGAAGGATCAGATTAAGATGATTATCAAGGGCACCAAGCCCTCCATTTACAGCAAGTTGAGGAGGACGACCTCCATGATTGCAGACTTTCGGCAGTTGAGGGAAACTGTCATGGATATTGAGGAATAAGAGGCCGAGAATAGAAAATTCTATGGTCTGAACAGGAGGCCCATTGGGGGGACATCGGGAACAAAGCCCGTTTCTACTGAGATTACCGCTATCCAGAATCAGAGATTCTCCAACTTGGGTAGGCCCTTGTCCAAGGTATTGGAGAAGTTGAAGAGACAAGGACTTCTATCACCCTTAGAAGCCAAACCATTACCCAATCCCCCACCACCACATTATAACCTAAGCCTTTACTGTCACTTTCACCAACAAAAGGGCCATGACACTCACAATTGCGCCCGACTCCGCCATGAAATCCAAGACTTGATAGACTCCAAGAAAATACCTGACCCAGAAACAGAACAGCCTGACACACACAGAAACCCCTTACCCAACTACCGTGTCGTACCACCACCAACCTATATGATCAATTCTGGCCTCCCAGAAGACCTTGTCCTGAAATCCTTTCACCCTCAAGCCTTTTGCCTGGGAATCTGGGATAGTACTAGTGAAGATGAGTTTGAGTAGGGGAAAAACTTTTGGCTTGCTTTCTCTAGCAGTGATGAGGAAGAAGTAAAGGGAATGACGCGCAGTGGTCGTTTCTACAATGATATGGCGGAAAAGGGTAAGGAAGTTTTGACAGATGGTAGAGAAGTGGTTGAGACTGCAGAAAATACTGAGGGGGATATAGTGCTGAGGCAATTGAGGAAGACTAGAGCACAAGTGAGTATCTGGGAACTGTTATGTGCATCTCGGGAGCATAGGCAGGCTATGGTTGAGGCCTTGAGCAAGATTGTGGTACCGAAAGACGCCAACCCTGCAATGTTTGTTGGGTCGGTTCAGAAGGAAGCTTTGCAGATATCTTTTTCTAAGGATGAACTCCTGGCGGAGGGGAGAAATCATAACAGGCCTCTATTTATCAAGGCCGAGGTGAGGGGCAAGAGAACTTCATGTGTAATGGTGGATGACGGTTCGTCCATCAATGTGTGTCCGCTGAAAATTCTGGCGAGATTGGGTATGAAAGCAACAGACTTGGACCCCTCCAGTATGACTATTAAGGCTTATGATGACAGTAAAAGGGGAGTTGAGGGTACCTTTGTGGCTATGGTCAAGGTAGGACCGATTGAAGATGAGGTCGAGTTCACAGTACTGGACATCCCGGCTACTTCGACCTATTGTTGGGAAGGCCTTAGTTTCACAAACTTGGGGGCGTGCCTTCCACTTTGCATCAGATGATCAAGTTCCCGTATGAGGGAGAAGTTGTTACCATCCGGGCTGAGTTAGATAATGCCGTGGCTGCCTTGGAGATATAACATTTCACGAGGTTTCAGGTGTTAGCTACTTTTGAGGAGTGGGTGGATCCTAGGGTGGCTAGGATTATGGAGAAAATGAAGTTTGAGCCGGGTAAAGGTTCAAAATTGCCAGATTTCAGAGGACAACTACTCGGAAGGGTTTGGGGTACAAGTCTAATGAAGAAAAGCCAAAGGTCAAGAAAAAGGGCCTGAAACTGATGGAATGTTTTGTGAAAGCTTCAGGATATCAAGGGAGCCTGAGCCTGTGGAAGTTAATGGAATTGTGGTACCTGGGTTTGAGATCTTCCAGGATATATTGGGTAAGAAGCTGATAGTTGAAGAAATGTGGAGAAAGAAGAAGAGAATTGGGAGGAAGAACTGATGAAGTTGGAGAGCCTGACTCTGGGAGAGGACGAAAAGCCTGAGGAAGATCTGATTGCAGAGGAAGAAGTTGTTGGATAATATGACCCATAGCGTCACTATTTGTACAGATCACGGTGTTTTTGTACAAATTAACTATGTGACAAGGAAATGGCACTCTCATCATTTGTGATTAAATCACTATAAATATAATAAATGAAGAGAGGTCCATATGATTATTCCTGGATTGAGATGATATGAGACGTATCAGTCCACGAAGGATTAATCATTAAATATCCCTAGCCGGAGTATTATCGAGACTGGTTATCGATAATGCGGAATAGGCTAGTATTGCACTTGTGCGTGTTGTGAGGGCACAACGGCATAGTTCTCATATATATAAGTATTGGATACTTATGCAAATGCGATAGGAGGTCGTGTTTCACCGATGGTACGGGAAACAGCTTCGCTCTGGATAGACCCCTCGGAATCCCATTGGTATTATAACTATGTGTCTATGGGAGGCCGGAATCAAGTAGGTGTGTATAGTCTTAACCTGAGACTTGCATCGCTAATACTTGCGATAATCGGTAGACTTTGGTCTTGGTGGTACAGGGCCTTAACCGGTTCTGTGTACACCATTTCTGGGTTTATCAGAGAGTCGTAGTGTATTGGGTGTGATGTCAAGACGGAAGTATCACTTCAGTTATATTGGAGATGATGTCACGCAGATACGGTACTAGTGCTCTTAAGTGTTGCGCAACCAATCGGGATATTGTGACCAGGTCATAAATATCCGATTATAGAGACTATGTTACCAGACATCCGACATGTGCTTCGGACGGGGTAGACACTTATCCAGCCCCAGCCCTAGCACGTGACTATCCGATACTGGGCCGATATACACAATACTACGGTATACTACGCTTGATACAGATCTATATATTCCTGTAAGAATATTTCTGGAGAATTGGGTAGGCAGGGCGCTTGCTAGAAGCCAACCTTGTCTTGTAAATCGATATAAACGTAGTACGAGGTACTTACGTGTTCGGATAGTCCGACGATCGTATTTACTGCCAACATATCCGGAGATCTCATGGGTCGGTTCCTGAAGATTCACCGATGACGTATGACTCCGCACTTTGATTAATCTGGGATTAATTAGAAGAGAGAGATAGAATAATCTGGGATTAATTCGATAGAGAGAAAATTAATCTGGGATTAATTGCGGAGATATTTTATCTGGGATAAAATATTAATTAAAGAGAGAGAACGATTAATTTGAATTAATCGATAAAATAATATATTCGATATATTATAAGAAATGGATTTTGACGCGGAATTAAAATTAGATTTAATTCGGGGGCGAATGATTTATTTAGAATTAATTCGTTAGCGACGTGAATAGTGATTTCGCTAGGCGTAAATCATTTAATTACGACGCGACGGAAAATTCGTTAATTTGGAATTAGCGAACCCGAGCCCGAGAGTGATTGCGAGCGCATTCGCATTTCGAATTCGAGCGCGGCACGCGAGTCACATCAAGCGTCAAATCGTTTGTCACATCATGCGTCAAATTAATTGTCACTTTAAGTGATGTGACTTGACAACATGTCACTTTATTAAAGTGATGTGATGTGACTTAAAGTAAAAAGTTGAAATGATGGAAAGCTTTATTGCTTTTTTATTTTTGACTTTTGAATTAAAAGTAAGATATATGTTTTATTTAATTTACTTGGTAAATAAAATAAATATATATATTAAATCTTTTCTCTCTCTCTCACATGCAAGGGGATACGGTTTTCCTCATTTCCCTCTCTTTTCCTCTCATCTTCTTCACGGCTTCACTGCCAATTTTCTTCTTGATTTTTCTGGTTTCACCGAATTTTTGAGAAGCAAATTGAAGAAGACTTAGTGCTAGCACACCATGAGTGATACATAGGTGATAGGGAAGTGATTCTTTGAGCATGGAAGCTTGAAGCTTGGAGCTTCCATGGAAGTCATCCATGGCCGAAAATGGTGGAGTTCAAACAGCCACAACCGAGCAGTCTAGCAGTTCACAGGACCAAACCGAGCAACATGCGTGCGAAAAATGGGTCTTGTTCTTCATTTCATCAAAACCGAATTCAATGTGAGTTGATTCCGCACCTCCTTTGATGTGTTCATACTCGTTTTTTTATGCTTGATTTGTTGATCTTGGGACTTGATTTAACTCCTACAATGGTATCAGAGCTATTATCAAGCATGAAAAAAGTTAGGGTTTATTTTGGGCAAAATCGATTCTGACTTGTTTTGGTTAAATTGATTGTTTAAGCATGCTTGGATGATGTTTAATTGAGATTGTGCATGATCAATTTCATGAAATTGGATTGAATTCAATTTTCCCTAAATTTTGGTCAAAACTTTATTTTGGGCAAAATCAATTGAAGCATGATTTGGTTGAATTGGTTGATTAAGTATGCTTGTATGTTTGATTAATTGAAGTTGTGCATGATCAATTTCAAGAAAATTGGATTGGATCAATTTTCCCCAATTCTTTAGGTTGAACATGTAACTTGAAATTGGGTAAAATGTGTTTGAGCATGTTTTAATTGAATTGGATGTTTAAGTATGCTTAAAACATGTTTAATTGAGATTGTGTGTGATCAATTTCAAGAAAATTGGATTGGATCAATTTTCCCCAAATTGGAGGCATGACCGAAATTGGAATAACCCTAATGTCTTGGTAATTTTGTTGTTGTTTGATCATTGGATGACTTAAAACAATTGGGTAATGTTGTTTTGAAGTTCAATTGAATTGAATTTTGATTTGGAACAATTTTCCCTTTATAAAGTGGGTTGACCGAATTCAATTGGACATGAAATTCATTGTGATTTTGTTGTTTGATTCATTGGATGAGTTGAATTGATTTGGTAAATTATGATTGTGGACTCAATTGGATTGAAACCGAATCGAATTGAAAAACCCTAATTGCCGAGACTTGAAAGCATGTAAATTGGGTTTGATTTTAATTGAATTGTGTTGGACACTATTTGGTTGTTAAAGTGCATGATTAATTAGGCTAATTGATGTTTTAGAAATGTTAATTGGGTAATTGATTGTGTATTACACTTAGTTAATTAATTGTGAAATTTGGAATTTTATAAGTTAATTAATTAGGGCTTGATTTTGGAAATTGGGCTTGTTAGGTTGTAATTGGGCTTTTGGGCTTTGTTGTAACAAAGTTGGGTTTAGGCAAAATTGGTTGGATCCAATTAGGCCCAAAACCGAATCCAAAAGGTCCAATTATGACTTAATGGACCTTAATTATTTAATTGGGCCTAATGGGCCAAAATTAATTTAAAGGCTTATGGGGTAACTCCCGGATTGGATTTTGGTTGTTCGGTTTGACCCGAGTTGACCAAAAGTCCACGCCTAATAGAAATTAATTAAAAGCCCATTGGACTTAATTAATTAAAACATTAGATGTTAATCGGGTTTTGAGACCCGCTGCGATTAAATTTGAATTAAGTCGTAAAGGTTCGTTAATAAAGGTGTAATATTTAATTTGGAATTAAATAATGAATTAGAATTAAATACATATTAAATTGGATTTAATCATGTAATTTAATTTTATTTGAGAAATCGTACTTTGAGTACGTGTTTCGCAATACGAGTTTGACTCGAACAAAATCAAATCTTGTTTGAACATTGGATGATCACTAATAATCGAGATTAATTAATTTGATTGATTGATTGATAACATGCTTGTATGAATACATGGTTGTGATGTTTGAATAATGTATATCGGATGGATATTAGTCGGGTGGGGCGATTTTGGAAATTGTAATAAATTTGATTTATTAAATTGGACCTGCGTGTCCAGCCTTATCTCCTATTTCTTTGTATTCTCTTCTCACCTATTACCCTCCATGTAAAAGAGGTTTCTTTAGAAGTGTAGTGTAACGGGTAGAAGTAATACAAGTGCTAGCGGGAGAGAGAAAGTGAGAGATTTGATCTAGGATCAATGTAAAGTATCCATCCGCATATCATTATTATTTTATTTCATACTCGCTTTATTATGTGTTTAGAATGCATGCTTAAGGGTGTATGATGATGAGACCTTAATAAAGATAATTAAATTGGTAGCCAATTTGGCCGCGCAAAAAACCCTCGTTAAATATCATGCGTTTTTCCTTCCATTGAGTGATTCTTACTCAAGATCCGAGATTGGCAGGGGTTGTTGGCCAAAGTCAAGCCCTTGTCCATCAAAGATGTGTTTTAATCACGAGTTTGTTTCATATCGGTGTCGTGTCCAAGTTGTGGTTTGTTGGCCAAAGTCAAGACCACTTCTTGTCCATTGACATTGATTACGAAGCTTCCATGTCAATGGGTCCGCGCTTGACTGGGATCACTAGGTTTGTTGTGCCAAAGCCAAGGCCTAGTTGATTCAGAGGAAAAAGGTTAGGGTATACATTCGATGTATAGGCATATATAAGATATATGTTTGGGACTGGGATGTCCACCTACTGGATCTAGGAGTTGGATGAGATCCAATTGATCTTCGAGATCTACCTAGTTAATTATCATACAATTTGTTGGCCAAAGTCAAGATTGTGTGGTATTTAACGGGATCCTAGCCCACTAGGAAACACGGTTTCCCGAGTACTCGACAGAGGGTTAGAGGCTCGACGAAAAATAGTGGGGAGGCAAGAATTGAATTTACAATACTCGTTCAATTACTCGCCATACGCGCTCATTTAAATTATTTCATCATTAGATTAAATGTTAGTTAGACTAATATTTAAATTGTTGTTTTAATAAACAGTTGGACTGTATTATACTTGATTATATATAATTGGATTATATTAATCAATATATTTGAATTAATTAATTTCAGTTTACAGTTGATTTTATAATTGGATTATAGTAATCAATGTAATTGAGGTTAATTAATTTGGATTATATTTGATTATATAGTTGGACTATTATAATCATTATATAATATAAAGTACCACTAATCGTTGATTAAATAGTTGGACTATTGTAATCAAGATAAAATTGAAAAGTTGATATTTAAAATATAATCTAGGATTAAAATATTTTAAATGATTTAATTTTCAAATTGGGAATAAATAATAGGTTACTTATTTGATAAATAACTCATTATACCTTAAGCCCAAAATTAAGCAAGATAGTAGAGCATAAAATCTTTGGAAGATTTTTGTGTGATGATGACTTTAATGCTTAATTTAATATACTTGTCATAAATCTAATTTTGGATTTAAGAAGTATTAAAATTGTAATTTATAATTCTTGGAGAATTAATTGACTATTCATGTAAAGTCAAAGTTTGCAATTGGGCATGTAGCACGAGGTGCACATTCCTTTCGATATTCTAAAAACCCAAGGCTTGGCCTAAGGTTCCTAAATATTGAAAGGGATAATTGACATATCCCAAAGTGACTACCATTTGGATATGGAAGACACGAAGGAATTAAAGAAAGGGCGAGGCTCTAACTTTAAAATGTTTTGCCTTAGTTATGTTTCACAGCTAGTATGAAATTAGATTTTAAATACTTAGTGTGGTACATAAAATATATGTATTGATGTTCAGAATCTGCTTTAAGCAGGATACTGACTTCAAGCTGAGATTCTCTGCGAATCGGAAACGGGACGAAAGTCGCTGTTTCGACCGTAGATACCTAAGTTAGGAACTACCCTTCGGGTATGTGCTTGAATTAGGAACTGTTATAATGTAACTAGTTTGACTAGAGACATTATCTCTTTATCAGTGTTTAATCTGTTGCGGATAAAACCTTTATATTATAGAACACTGAGTGTTTTATTATATAAAGATGATACTGAGATAAATACATTAGATGTAAATAACAGAATTTATATTTTGAATATAATAAAATCTCAAACATATAAATTGACAAATAAATAGCTCAAATTGATTTGATCAATAGAGACTTATTTGTGGCATTGTTGTCTAGGACACAATTTAATTAGACTCGTATATCCACACTTTTGAAGAGTGGGTACTAGGACTGATTTGACTATTCAAATAAGGTCTGCGAATCTAGTTTATTAGGTAAAGTACCTAAAATACTATTCGCTTGGTATAGTGTAAGTGCCACCGATCTGTTAGCCCCATTCATGGTGAAGTTAGTGGGCTCATATCTAGCTAGGCTAGATGGTGAACATGAAGATTTCGTGACTTAACGGATTTGGCATCACGTATGGTTATGTGTTTCTTTTGAAGAACAAAATCAGAAAATTTAAGTTTCGACACGAAGTAATTAAACAATCGGCTAGAGTATTATTCCGCCACGGTAAACCGTAATGGAAAATACTTAAGCAGTAAGTTTCGTACATACATGAAAGAGTACAGTTTTCTTTCATAATGAGGACCCTCCCGAGACACGTCATTAGACGGTGTGTCCGAACGAATTAAACCGAATCATGTTAGACATGATAAGGCTAATCACGAGTCGCTCTGAGCTACTATTTCCTTCTAAAGGATATGTATTATCAGTGCAAAACTTATTTAGAATAAGGTTCCATATAAATCTGTTTGACAGATTCGTATAGGATATGAACAGGAAAAAAACGAGGTTTCTCATTCCTAACAATTTGGGTATGCTAGGCATAACGTTTGGATGATAAACCAACTAAGACCCAAATTGGATAAGTGCCAATATAAGTTATCCTAAGGGAAACAATAAGTATAGTACCTATAATCTCACATGAGAACAATGTGATTGTTGCTCACCATGCGGTTTTTCCTGAGAGGAATACCGATATGCAGTGGTCAGTGGGAGGATAGTGATACTTGATGAAAATCAGAGTAATACTGTTCAAGGCACAAGGTCCGTAATGGAACACAAATAGTTCATCAATGATGAATCTATACCATTAATCTTCGAATGCACAAGAACTGAGTAGATCGATGAGTCAGAAAACGACCTAGGGTATGAGTTTCTGATCTCACCTCATAAAGATGTTAATCTTTTAAGGTACACCAACTGATTACGTATGAGGAAGTGATACGAGGTATCGACTCCCTATTATGGCAAAGTGCCATGAGTCCAAAATGGATTCCATGTTTAACAACTATTTTGGATACTAGTTGTTTGTACCACGAGGCATTGTGCCTATGGTACATTAAACGTCTTCAAGGAAGACATACATTGAAGGCAACATACCAACGTACCAAGCTGGGCTTTTGACGGAAAGGTATCGTTATCAACATTGTGTTAATAACGGTTCAACCTTTTACCTGTTGCCATGGTAAATCCATTTTGAAGATGCTTGTTGATAACTGCATATTTCATTTATGAAATGTGTCAGTTGCAGATCAAAATCGCTTTCCTGAAAAGGAAACCTTTTGGAGGATGCTTTCAACATCCTGACGATTTTGTATAACCGACAAACAAGGTTTGCGGGTTATTCGATCCATGTTTGGATTGAAGCAAGCATAAGGTTCTTGGAACTGACGTTTTGAAATAATCATAATAGTTTATGATTTGACTCAAAACGAAATAATTCTTGTGTATATAAGGAGGTTAGGGGGAGAGGGCACTGACAATGAAATTCCATAAAACAATCGGTGAAAGCTTGGCTTTCATAAGAAATTCTCCGAAGAATTCTGGGGAGTAACAACCTTTATTCAAGGAATAAAGCTACTCTACTGGGCTAGATTTAGAGTTGGTAACACTCTCTGAGAAATTGTACATTTAAAATGTACTTTTATTGGTGTCTCATACGCTTTTGAGCATATGGAGTCACAATCGGGTCAATCCAAGTGATAGTCACTGGATTGAAGATTAAGAACATCTGTTAGTATCTGAGAGAACTAAATATGTTGTCTTAAACTATGGAGATGGAGAACTTGAAGTGACTGGGATCACTGCTGCAAGTTTCCAAACCGGTAAATACTGCGGTACTATAAGTTTGAACACTGGGACAGTGAGCTGGAAATCTTCCGAGCAAGATAATTGTTGCCGAATTAACAACAAATGCGGATTATTGCTGCAGCTGAGCAGCAAAGAAGCAAAAGCCATTTGGATCGATAATAAATCTAATTAGATTAGATATAGTTCTGTTAGCATCTGAGCTAGCGTCAGCACAGGCTAAAGAATAAAGGTCTCATCGACGATCCAGATATATACTTCTATATCATCTGATTCGTTCGAATCATACATCGTGGCGATGTGATGATCGTGTAAATCGCGTCAGATGATAATTAAGCAAATCCGCTGACGAAAACCGTTCCTCAGCAATTTGAGCGAATTGTACATAGTTCGGGTGTTAGACACTCGAGTGACTGGCTATGTGCCAAGTGGGAGATTGTTGGATAATATGACCCATAGCGTCACTATTTGTACAGATCACGGTGTTGTTGTACAAATTAACTATGTGACAAGGAAATTGCACTCTCATCATTTGTGATTAAATCACTATAAATATATATATTGAAGAGAGGTCCATATGATTAGTTCCTGGATTGAGATGATATGAGACAGTATCCACCACGAAGGATTAATCATTAAATATCCCTAGCCGGAGTATTATCGAGACTGGACATCGATAATGCGGAATAGGCTAGTATTGCACTTGTGCGTGTTGTGAGGGCACAACGGCATAGTTCTCATATATATAAGTATTGGATACTTATGCAAGTGCGATAGGAGGTCGTGTTTCACCGATGGTACGGGAACAGCTTCGCTCTGGATAGACCCCTCGGAATCCCAATGGTATTATAACTATGTTCTATGGGAGGCCGGAATCAAGGTAGGTGTGTATAGTCTTAACCTGAGACTTGCATCGCTAATACTTGCGATAATCGGTAGACTTTGGTCTTGGTGGTACAGGGCCTTAATCGGTTCTGTGTACACCATTTCTGGGTTATCAGAGAGTCGTAGTGTATTGGGTGTGATGTCAAGACGGAAGTATCACTTCAGTTATATTGGAGATGATGTCACGCAGGATACGGTACTAGTGCTCTTAAGTGTTGCGCAACCAATCAGGATATTATGACCAGGTCATAAATATCCGATTATAGAGACTATGTTACCAGACATCCGACATGTGCTTCGGACGGGGTAGACACTTATCCAGCCCCAGCCCTAGCACGTGACTATCCGATACTGGGCCGATATACACAATACTACGGTATACTATACTACGCTTGATACAGATCTATATATTCCTGTAAGAATATTTCTGGAGAATTGGGTAGGCATGGCGCTTTGCTAGAAGCCAACCTTGTCTTGTAAATCGATATAAACGTAGTACGAGGTACTTACGTGTTCGGATAGTCTGACGATCGTATTTACTGCCAACATATCCGGAGATCTCATGGGTCGGTTCCTGAAGATTCACCGATGACGTATGACTCGCACTTTGATTAATCTGGGATTAATTAGAAGAGAGAGATAGAATTAATCTGGGAATTTTCGATGAGAGAGAAAATTAATCTGGGATTAATTGCGGAGATATTTTATCTGGGATAAAATATTAATTAAAGAGAGAGAACGATTAATTTGGAATTAATCGATAAAATAATATATTCGATATATTATAAGAATTGGATTTTGACGCGGATTAAAATTAGATTTTAATTCGGCGCGAACGAATTAATTTAGAATTAATTCGTTAGCGACGTGAATAGTGATTTCGCTAGGCGTAATCATTTAATTACGACGCGACGGAAATTCGTTAATTTGGAATTAGCGAACCCGAGCCCGAGAGTGATTGCGAGCGCATTCGCATTTCGAATTCGAGCGCGGCACGCGAGTCACATCAAGCGTCAAATCGTTTGTCACATCATGCGTCAAATTAATTGTCACTTTGAGTGATGTGACTTGACAACATGTCACTTTATTAAAGTGATGTGATGTGACTTAAATTAAAAAGTTGAAATGATGGAAAGCTTTATTGCTTTTTTATTTTTGACTTTTGAATTAAAAGTAAGATATATGTTTTATTTAATTTACTTGGTAAATAAAATAATATATATATTAAATCTTTTCTCTCTCTCACATGCAAGGGGATACGGTTTTCTCATTTTCCCTCTCTTTTCCTCTCATCTTCTTCACGGCTTCACTGCCGATTTTCTTCTTGATTTTTTTCTGGTTTCACCACCGATTTTTGAGAAGCAAATTGAAGAAGACTTAGTGCTAGCACACCATGAGTGATACATAGGTGATAGGGAAGTGATTCTTTGAGCATGGAAGCTTGAAGCTTGGAGCTTCCATGGAAGTCATCCATGGCCGAAAATGGTGGAGTTCAAAACAGCCACAACCGAGCAGTCTAGCAGTTCACAGGACCAAAACCGAGCAACATGCAGTGCGAAAATGGGTCTTGTTCTTCATTTCATCAAAACCGAATTCAATGTGAGTTGATTCCGCACCTCCTTTGATGTGTTCATACTCGTTTTTTTATGCTTGATTTGTTGATCTTGGGACTTGATTTAACTCCTACAGAAGTGTCTATAGATGATGAAGACATTTACCTTCCTGATTTGTTTGAATGTACTTCCACATTATCCAATAATAAAGACATCTATTTTGCTTACTTGCCTGAGTCATTTCCATTTACACTACACGAATCAAGCATATTTGACATCAGTTCAGCCAGAACTATTGCATTTAACTTGGGTACACTTGAGAACCCCAAGGAAATTCTGATTGCAAGTGAAGTAACCTCCGAAGAGAGGGAGAAACTAGAAGCAATGTTTGTCAGATATGCCAAAGTGTTTGCTTGGTCCTATGAGGATATGCCCGGGGTAGACAGAAACATTGCCCAACACACAATACCAACTTATCCGAATATGAGGCCAGTAAAATAGAAACTCCGACGGATGAGACCAGAATGGGCTGAGAAAGTCAGAGAAGAAGTTAAGAAACAGATAGATATGGGGTTTTTGGAAGTAGTAAAATATCCTGAGTGGTTGGCTAATATAGTACCGGTGCCGAAGAAAGATGGGAAGGTCAGAATGTGTGTAGACTACAGAGATCTCAACAAGGCTTGTCCGAAGGATGATTTTCCTCTGCCGCATATAGATGTTTTGGTTGATAGTGCGGCTTTATCTACTATGTATTCATTTACAGATGGGTTTTCAGGTTACAATCAGGTTCTCATGGCTGAGAAAGATAAACACAAGACTGCATTTGTTACCGAGTGGGGTAGTTATTGTTACAAGGTGATGCCGTTTGGGCTTAAGAATGCGGGAGCTACCTATCAGCGGATGGCCACTACATTATTCCACGACTTGATGCACAAAGAGATTGAGGTGTATGTGGATGACATGATGGTGAAATCAGAGACAATAGTTGGGCATATTGAAGCACTGGAAAGGTTCCTTCAGAGAGTTGACCGATACAACCTGCGGCTTAATCCCAAGAAATGTGTGTTTAGGGTGACATCAGGGAAATTGCTTGGTCATACAGTGGGAATGGGCGGAATAGAGGTAGACTCTGAGAAGATCAAGGCAATCACATAAATGCCTGCACCGAAGACAAAAAAAGAAGTCAGAGCATTCTTGGGAAAGATTCAGTACATCAGTCGGTTCATTGCCAAGTTGACATCGGTATGTGAGCCTATCTTCAAACTGTTGAGAAAAGATCAGCCAGTGAGATGGAATGAACAGTGTCAGACCACCTTCGACAGAATCAGAGAGTACTTGGTAAAGCCACCTATATTGAAACCTCTGAGACCGGGCAGACCTTTGATATTGTATTTGGCTATAGAATCAGAAGCACTGGGGGCAATGATGGTACAGGCAGATGAGACAGGGGTAGAACATTCCATTTACTATCTGAGTAAGAAGATGCTCCGTTATGAGGCTCGATATCAGGAAGTTGAGAAGATCTGTCTTGCAGTGGTGTGGGCTTCCAGAAAGTTGCGGCATTATTTCCAGTCTTACAAGATCCAGGTAGTGGCAAAGGAAAATCCTCTGAAATATCTTCATTCGGTGCCTTCACTAGTGGTAAAATTGGGCAGATGGTTGGTATTACTGACAGAGTTTGACATTGAGTATCTCACCTCCAAAGTGATCAAAGGGCGAGCAGTAGCAGAGTTTCTGGCATTGCAACCTGTTGAGGGGGATCAGTATAAGTTTGAATTTCAAGATGAAGAGATCCAAGCAATAACAGTTCAGAGATGGAAGATGTACTTTGACGGAACAGTGAATTACAAGGGAGCCGGAATCGGGATCGTGATAGTAACCCCCGAGGGAGAGACTTTACCTTTGGCCAAGAGGTTGACATTCAGAGTAACTAATAACATGGCCGAGTATGAAGCATGTGTTTTTGGTTTGACAGCATTGATAGCCTTGAAGGCCGGGAGTGTGGAAGTCTACAGAGATTCTATGTTGGTAGTCCAGCAGATGCGAGGAGAATGGGAATTGAAAGAAGAACAGTTGAAGCCTTACCTCTTTCACCTCAGAAAGTTGGCACAGGTTATCCCCGAGTGTATGTTTCAGCACTTACCGAGAGAAGAGAATCAGATGGCAGATGCATTGGCTACACTTACAGCGACTTGGGAAAATCCAGAAAAGTTAGTGATGAGACCGTTGATACTGACAACAGCAAGCCAACCTGTTTATGAGATAGAAAGAATTCTGGAAGTTGAGGTCGACGACGGTAAACCTTGGTATTATGACATTCAGAGGTATCTGGAACATGGTGAACTCCCGGAAGGGGCAGGCAGAAAAGACAGAATAGCCATCCAGAAGTTAGCTTCCCAGTATGTGACTTTGAAAGGGGAACTGTACAAGAGGCAAGCAAACAGTATTCAGTTGAAGTGTTTGAGAAAGGAAGAAGCTCAGCATGTAATGGAAGAAATACACGCCGGGGTATGTGGTCCGCACATGAACGGGTTGAATCTGTCCCGCAAGATAGTGAGACAAGGTTTTTATTGGTCAACCATGGAAACAGATTTCGCGAAGATGGTGATGCACTGTCATGACTGTCAAGCACACAGAATTGCACTGGTTGTCAGAGCCGTGGCCTTTCTCAGCATGGGGGATTGATATGATTGGGGAAATTCAACCGAATGCATCAAATTGGTATCGCTTCATAGTAGTGGCAGTAGATTACTTCTCGAAGTGGGTGGAAGCCGAATCATTCCGTAATGTTACAGCAAAGCAGATGGCAAAGTTTATAGCTCGGAACCTCATTTGTCGGTATGGTATGCCGCATCATGTAGTGACAGACAACAGGGTCCAGTTTCAAGGAGAGATGAAGGCAATGTTACAGAGTTAAGGGATAGGCCACCACAAGTCATCACCTTACAGGCCGCAGGAAATGGGGCAGTTGAGGCAGCCAACAAGACTATAAAGACAATTTTAGCCAAGATGATAGAAAATTGCAGAGATTGGGCCGAGAAATTACCGTATGCTTTGTGGGGGTACAAAACATCAGTAAGAACAGCAATAGGGGCCACACCTTACTCTTTGGTCTATGGAATGGAAGCAGTAATTGCCGGTAGAAGTGGAAATACAGTCTATGAGGGTATTAACAGAGGCAGAATTACCAGAACAGGATTGGGCCGCACAGAGGTTTGATCAGTTAGCACTATTGGATGAGAAGAGAACGAAGTCTTTGTATCACATGCAGTTGTATCAGAAGAGACTAGCCCGGGCATTCAACAAGAAAGTGTGTCCTACCAAGATCAGAAAGGGTGATTTGGTACTTAAGCAGTCGAGGCCGTCGACGACAGATCCGAGAGGGAAATTCAGACCTAACTGGGAAAGACCTTACATAGTGCATAAGGTAATGGGAAATGGGGCAGTGAGGTTATCATACTTGGAAGGAAATGAGTTCACCGAGCCGATCAACGTAGACAGATTGAAGCAATACTTTGCCTGAGGGGGAGAAGACCAAGCACTTACCACGGGGATTAGCAGAAGACCTAACCCAACGGAATAAGAAAATCATTCATGCATACACGTAACATTGCATCCTCTTCGTGTTTGTTTCTGTTTTGTGTTCGCAGGTTCGAAGAAAGGAGAAAGCGGCAGAAATGAGCCAAGCAGCGTCAACGAAATTTCAGTTTTTGGGATGAATCCCAAGGGGCAAGGCCAATATCAGCTTGGGGGCGAGGCCCATATCATGTCGACTCCGGGTATGGAGATACATCATCAGTTCGAGGGTGAGGTCCCTATGGTCAGCGGTGTTGGGTCGAGGTGCCCAGGGTCGAGGTGCCCAGGGTCGAGGTACCCACTACATCATCAGTTCGAGGGCGAGGTCCCTATGGTCAGCGGTGTTGGGTCGAGGTGCCCAGAGTAGAGGTACCCACTACATCATCAGTTCGAGGGCGAGGTCCCTATTGTCAGCGGTATTGGGTCGAGGTGCCTAGGGTCGAGGTGCCCCCGTTGCCGGTTGCAGTTATTGGGATGCGTCCCAGGATCGAGTTCCGCTGCAGCGCCAACTCAGCTAGAGGCAGCAGCCGAGCCAGGTAAGTGAACATGCATTACATAACTTTGATAGGATTGCTCAAAGTCACACACTGCACAAATCCCATCAAAGTGGGGGCGACTGTAGGCATTGCATTTTTACATGTGAAACCCGATGATGAGTCTCGGTTGGAGGCACTACCTTTTAAGTCACGGAAGTCGCGAGAAACGGATATCGGAAGGGGAAATTCAGGATGAGTATGCTATCAGGGTCATTTCACATGTTCACTATTTTCGTTCGTGCTGCGTTCTTAAACACGTTCGAACGTCAGGCAGATTGCGGGGGTTCGTGTCGCGTTCGAATTGGCGTTCAAACGGTGTCAGTAATTCTGGTTTTGCTGCTAGCCTCACATTAAGCCCAATTCGCCCAAACCTTGGCCCACACGCCCAAGCCCACTTAAAACACATATTTAACACATGGTGAAATCAAAACAAATCTAAAAATCACATATCAAATTAAAATAAACATTAAAATCAATCAAATATTTTAATTCCTTAATTAAGATATTCACCCACCAATTACACAAGATTCCTTCCAAACTAAACAAATCACATACCAAACTTAACAAATATCATGCCTAATTAAAATCAATCATAACAAATTAAAGATATTGACTTCCTAATCTAAACAAATTTTGTCCCCCATCAAATCCCTTGCTTTCCTTGTCTAACACCAAATCATATCTCTCTTTAATGCCAAAATCCCTTTCTTGTGAGACAAGGTGAAACCCTAGCCTTTCTCTATATAAACAACCCCTAACCGAGACATGCATCCTCTAACTCATACAGATAACTCACAAAAAAAAGCACAACACAAAGAGCCTTAGCCACTCACGGCAATCGCAACAAGAAGAACATAAACAATTCCCTTCATCTCATCCACTCCATAACCGAAAATAGCACCCCCTAAACCTCTACCCATTACCGAAAATCTCCCACATACAGCAGCCCTCCATCACCGAAAATATACCTCCAAATAGCAGCCCAAACACACCCCAAACAGCCCTTGAAACACGCCTGGACAGCAGCCCAAACCACTCCCAAAACAGTCCCTAAAATCCCTTAAAACAGTAACATAAACTGCATTTATAACCCTTGAAATAACCACACAAAACTACACTAAAAATCCACGAAAAAAATACTTGAAACAGTTCGTTGAAACGATAAGACAGTGACCTGAACAGTGAGCAGAAAATACAGAAGAAACAGCAGCAAAACTGAGACCAGACGGCGAGCAAAGTAGCAAAACAGTGAGCTAAGACGCTGAACCAGTGAACCGGAAGAATAAGGAGCTTTTACCCCTTCCAATCTCCGCGAAACGCAAGTCCGAAGACGACTTAAAAGGTTAGACCTGAGGGTACTTTCCACACTCATCTTTATTCGATTTTTGTTATTTATTTTGACTGTATTTTAATTATTTGTTGAATCTTGTGTGTGTATGATGCGTGTTGTGGGTATTGGATGAATGAAAGAGTGTCGTCTCTTGTGGTATATAGGATGGAAACCCAGACGTAAATTCCGTAGCCGAATCCGAATGGACGGTAGTGCGGTCTGTACTTGGGATACAACTCCATGTACCGCTTGAGTAAACGACACCTTCTTTTGTTTCATGTTGCTTTGATTTATTTATTTATTTTTCGTCACTTGAATTCTGCATGTTGCTTATTTATGTATGATTCAATCGAGCGCATGGGCTTAGTAAGTGGAATGAAAGATCCCCTATGGGGAGAGGTTAAAGCCCTTTACCACGATGCTTCTCCTTGCCGGTTGATGTGTGTTCGGTTGAATGCAAGATACGTTCGATCGGGCATACTACGTTTGATATTATTGCTTTTAATTCTTTGTATGCATGATTCAATCGAGCGCATGGGCTTAGTAAGTGCAATGAAAGATCCCATATGGGGAGGGGTTAAAGCCCTTTACCACGATGCTTTGTCGTGCCGGTTGATGTGTGTTCAATTGAATACAAGATACGGTCAATCGGTCATACTAAGTCTGATATTATTGTTTTTTTAATTCTTTGTTTGCAAGATTCCATCGAGCGCATGGGCTTAGTAAGTACAATGTAAGATCCCCTATGGGGAGGGGTTAAAGCCCTTTACCACGATGCTTTGCCATGCCAGTTGATGTGTGTTCGGTTGAATGTAAGATACGTTTGATCGGACATACTGAGCTTGACATTGTTGTCTTTATTCTTTGTGTTGCATGCATCAGGTCTGGTTCCGTTCAAACGCGTTCTCGAATGCTACACGAACGCGAACCTTCTGTTTACCGTTCGAACGCGTTCTCGAACGCTACGCGAACACACACGCACTTTCTTAATCTTATCATGCATCAGGTCTGGTTCCGTTCGAACGCGTTCTCGAACGCTATACGAACGCGAACCTTCTGTTTACCGTTCGAACGCGTTTCCACGTACCACTTGAGAAGGTGGTCACATCTGTGCTCGTGTGGTTAGTATGTGTGTTTGTGTTTTCTTGAATATAATATGCCAGTGAAGTTGTATGTTTGTCGCTCCTTTGATGTACTTTCAAACATGCAATCTTAGATGTGAAATATATGTAAACTTAGGCGTAATTTTTATTTTGTACATGTGAATTTAGAAGCATGATACTCTTGGAAATAAGTGCTACTTAAGCCTGATTAAATTATTACATAAATCCTTTCATTACAAGTGGCATAAGTAAGGGACCATTCTGAACCCAACGGTTTGAGGTCTTCCCTTGCGAGGGGTGAGTGCGGCCTTAAATCTCATTTTCCTGGTTCATATCGGGTGGCGACTCCATTATTCTCTGGTTTAGTCCCCCGTGGCTACTCCGTACTCCCGACCGGGCCGCGAGCCCGGGACAGCATGCGTCGTCCAGTTTCTGTGTCCCACAATAATCTTTTAAATTTGGTGATGGAGATCTCAAATCTTTTTAATTGGAAAGTCTTGATGAGGGAATTTGAGCATGTGTTTTGCATTGGAAAGTGATTTGAGGGGATTTAAGCATTTGAATTTCATGGGATTTTCTCTTATTTGGGAAGATTTGGGCGTGTGCATAGGCCTTGGGCGTGTGCTGCATGGGCTTTGTGTGGTGTTTGGCGTCGGCATGGATTGTATGGGCTTTCATGGGTTGCAGGGTCTTGGTTCGAGGCTAAGGTTTGAAACAGAAACTGACTGAGCGAATCTTAGGTTGGCTAGTGAGTCCGAATCCGATGAGGGACTAATTTTTGGAGGTTTACTTTCCTTCCGGTATTCGTTTCCCGTGACTTCCGTAACTTTTCAGGTAGTGCCTCCATACGAGGCTCATCATTGGGCTTATGCAAAAATACAGTGTCTATAGTCACTCCCACATTGATTGGGCTTGTGCAGTGTGTGACAGTGACAATCATATCAAATTTATGCATGCATTTTTGTTTACCTGGTTCGTCGGCCATTGTCGGACTTACCTGTGGTTTCGCTGCTTTTATGAGATACTTTGATATCTGGGATTTATTCCCGAACTGAGTTGAGTTGATGGCGAGGTGCTTCAACCTCTAGGTTTTGTTCCTGAACCACCGAGTGTGAGATGCTTCGACCATTGGGATTTGTTCCCGAACTGAGTTGAGTTGATGGCAAGGTGCTTTGACCTATAGGTTTTATTCCCGAACCACCGAGTGTGAGATGCTTCGACCGCTGGGATTTGTTCCCGAATGGAGTTGAGTTGATGGCGAGGTGCTTTTCTTTTTCTTCAAAATCTGTGAACACAAAACAAAAATTATGTGTATGCGACGTGTATGTTGGGTTTCAATCAAGTCCCAAGGATCATTTATAAGCATAAAAACGAGTTGAATACAACCAAATGAGGTGCGGAAAAAATCACATGGATCGGTAGAGATGCAACGAAGATGAAGTGCGAAAAATGCACTACCCTCCTCCATCTTGCTCGGCAGTGAGCTGCGCGTGTACTGCTCGGCGTGGGGCTGCTTCCTCCTCCAAAAATCGGCCATGGGTGACACCATTGAAGCTCCAAGCTTCAAGCTTCCAAGCTCACGAAATAGGTTACCTAACACCTTTGTATTCCTCCATGAGTGTGCTAGCACATAGATCTTGCAACAAGATCTTTGCTTCTCCATTTTTCTCGGTGAAAACCAGAAAAACAGAGAGAAAAACGGTCCAAGACCGAGAGAGAAGAAGAGCAAATTTTTGGCTCCATTTTTTGCTCCAAAACGCAAAAAACGTGAAGGAGAGAGAGAGAGATTAATGAAAAAGAAAAAATTGTAATTGGTTTTATATTTTCCCAAAAAATAATAAACCATTTACCCTTTTTCAATTTCAAAAAAGCAAACATTAAATGCTTGTCAATCACCACAAATCAACTCACATCAATCACTCAAATGTCACATCACTCAAAGTGACATGTGATTTGACGCTTGATGTAACTTGCGATTTGACGCTTGATTTGACTTGCGTGCCGCACTAGAATTCGAAATGTGAATGCGCTCGCAAACAATCCCGGGCTCGGGTTCGCTAATTCCAAATTAACGAATTTTCCGTTGCGTCGTAATTAAATGGTTACGCCTAGCGAAATCACTATTCACGTCGGTAACGAATTAATTCCAAATTAATTCGTTCGCCCCAATTAAAATCTAATTTTAATTCCGCGTCGAAATCCAATTTCGTATAATATATTAAATATATTAATATACCGATTAATTCCAAATTAATCGTTTTCTCTCTTTAATTGATATTTTATCCCAGATAAAATATCTCCGTAATTAATCCCAGATTAATTTTCTCTCTAATTAAATTAATCCCAGATTAATTAAAGTGCGAGTCATACGTCATCGGTGAATCTTTGGGAAGCGGCCCATGAGATCCCCGGATATGTTGGCAGTAAATCGGGTCGTCAGACTATCCGAACACGTAAGTACCTCGTACCACGTTTACATCGATTTACAAGACAAGGTTGGCCTCTAGCAAAGCGACATGCCTACCCAATTCTCCGGAAACATGCTTACAGGAATAAGCGATCTATATCAGGCGTAGTATACGTGGTATTGCGTATTTCGATCCAGTATCGGATGATCACGTGCTAGGCCTGGGGCTGGAATCGTGTCTGCCCCGTACGAAGCACATGTCGGATCTCTGGTAACTAGTCTCTATATCAGATAACTATGACCTAGTCATATTATCCCGATGACTCCAGTACTTAAGAGAACCAGTACCGTATCCTACGTGACCATCAACTCCATATGACTGGAGTGACACTTCCGTCTTAACATCACACCCAACATACTACGATTCTCAATATACCCAGTATTGGCGTACACAGAACCTATTAAAGCCCTGGACGACCTCAACCAAAGTATATTGATTGTCGCAAGTATTAGCGGTGCAAGTCTCAGGTTAAGACCAAATACACCTACCCTGATTTTGGACTTCCATTGAACGTAGTCATACTACCAATGAATTCCGAAGGGGTCTATCCAGAGCAAAGCTGTTTCCCGTACCATCGGTGAAACACAACCTCCTATTACACTTGAATGAGTATCCTATACCCAAATATACGAGAACTATGATGTTGTGCCCTCACAACACGCACAAGTGTAATACTAGTCGTTTACGTATTAATCGATGTCCAATCTCGATAATACTCTGACTAGGGATATTTAATGATTTATCCTTTGTGGACTGATACTGTCTCATATCATTCTCAGTCCAGGAACAAATCATAGGGACCTCCTATCATTTATACATCTAGGTGATCTAATCACAAATGATAAGAGTGCAATCTCTTTATCACATAGTTAATTTGTACAACAACACTATGATCTGTACAAATAGTGACGCTATGGGTCATAATTGTCCAACAATCTCCCACTTGGCCTATAGCCAGTCACTCGAGTGTCTAACACTCAAACTATGTACGGTTCGCTCAAATTGCTGAGAAAAGGTTTTCATCAGCGGATTTTCATGATTATCATCTGATGCGATTTATTCGATCATCACATCGCCACGATGTATGATCCGAACGAATCAGATGAATATCGAAGTATTTATCTGGATCGTTGATGAGACCAATAATTCTTTAGCATGTGCTGAAGCCTAGCTCAGCTGCTAAGAGAACTATATCTAATCTAATTAGATATTATCGACCTCAGAAGGCTTCTATTGCTGCCTCAGCTGCAGCAATAATCCGAATTTGTTGTTTATTCGGTAACAGCATCTTGCTTGGAAGATTTCCAGCTCAATGTACCGTTATTGTAACTGTATAGTACCTTTTACGACTTTCAGTCGTCTTTATCGGTTAAGAAACTTGCTACAGTGATCCCAGTCACTTCAAGTTCTCCTTCCCCTCAATTTTAAGACAACATCTTTAGATCTCTAAGATACTAAGTATGTTCTTAATACAAATCCAGTGACTATCACTTGGATTGACCCGTTTGTGAATCATATGCTCAAAGCGTATGTGACACCAGGTCGCGTACATTTTTCAATGTACGATTTCTCGGAGAGTTTTCGAAAGCCAAGCTTTCGTCGATTATTTCATGGGAATATCATTTCCAAGAAATGACATATTATCATTATTATTTAGGACATTCACTGTCAGTGCGCTCCCACTAACCCTCTTATATACACAAGAATCTTTTCGTTTTGAATTAAATCATAAACTATTATGATTACATCAAAACGATAATTTCAGAACCAATGCTTGTTTCAATCCAAACATGGATCGAATAACCTGTAAACCTTGTTTGCTAGTTTTGGTACGACAAAACCGTCAGGATGTTTTAAACATCCTCCAAAAGGTTCCTTTTTCAGGAAAGCGATTTTCCGTCCAGCTGTCATATTTCATAAATGAAACATGCAGCTTTAGCAAGCATTATCCAAATGGATTTACCGTGGCAACAGATAAAAGGTTGAATCGTAATCAACACAATGTTGATAACGATACCTTTCTGTTAAAATCCGAGCTTTACACGTTGGTACGTTGCCATCCATGTACGTCTTCCTTGAAGACTTATACAGTACCAGTAGGCACAATGCCTTGCGGCACATCAACTAGTATTCAAACTAAGTTGATATACATGGAATCCATTTCGGATTCATGACACTTTGTCATAATAGGGAGTCGATACCTTGTATCACTTCCTCGGTTCTTATGTATTCGAAGATTAATGGTAATAGTTTCATCCTTGATGAACTATTTATGTGTTCCATTATGATTCGGTGCCTTGAATAATATCACTCTGATTTTCATCGAGTTTTACTATCCTCCCACTTACCACTGCATATCGGTATTCCTCTTAGGAATGCCGCATGGTGAGCAACAATCTAATTGTTCTCTAGTGAGTTGTATAATTACTATACTTATGGTATCCCTAGGATAACCTACAATTGGCATTTATCCAACTTGGGTTTTAGTTTGGTATCATCCAAACATACGCCCAGCATACCCAAATTTTCAGGAATGTGAAACCCAGTTTCTTTCCCGTTCATATCTAATATGATATCTGTCAAACAGATATTAATGGAACCTTATTCTAAATAAGTTATTGCACTGTTGATGCTTATCCATTGAAGGAAATGGTAGCTCAGAGCGACTTATGATTAACCTTATCATGTCTAACAAGATTTGGTTACTCAGTTCGGATACATTGTCAAATTGATGTGTTCTGGGAGGAGTCCTATTTTGAAAGAATACTTTACTCTTTCAAGTATTTAAGAAACTTATTGCTTAAGTATTTTCCATTACGGTCTTACCGTGACGGTATAACACTTCAGCCGATATGTTTGTCTATTTCGTGTCGAAACTTTAAAAGTTTCTGATTTGTGTTCTTCGAAAGAAACACATAACCATTACGCGATGCCACATCCGTATAGGTCACGAAATATTCATATCCATATCTAGCCTAGCTAGACATGGGCCCTCTAAATTCACTATGAATTAGGGCTAATAGATCGGTGGCATTTATAATTTACCAAGTAAATAGTGTTTTAGGCACTTTGCCCAATAAACTAGATTCGTAGACTTTATTTGATTAGTATCAAATCAGTCATGGTACCCGCTCTTCAAAAGTGCAGATATACGATTCTTGTTTAATGTGTCCCAGACAACATTGCCACTTTTAAATTTCAACCTGATCAAATCAGTTTGAGCTATTTGTTTATCATGTTATACGTGTGAGATTTATTTATATTCTAAATATAAATTCTGTTATTCACATCTAATGTGTTTATCTTAATATCATCTTTATATAATAAAACACTTTAGTGTTCTAAAATATAAAGGTTCAATCCGCAATGGATTAAACATTGATATAAAGATAATGTTCCTAGTCAAACTAGTTACATTATAACAGTATCCTAATTTAAATACACACCCAAAGGGTAGTTCCTAAACTTAGGTTTCTACGGTTAAAACAGCGACTTTCGTCCCGTTTCCAATTCGTAGATAAATCTCTATTGAAGTCAGTATCCTGTTCAAAACAGATTCTGAACATCAATATATATATTTATATAACACACTAAGTATTAAAATCCAATTTTAAATACTAGTAATGAATATATTTATGACAATCATATTTGAAGTGAGAGCATTGCTCGTCTTCGATTCCTTCTTATGATATGTCCTATATCTTCCCAGAAGACTATAATGATTTTGCCTTTGCCCATTTCAATACTCCAGAAGCCTTTGGCCAAGCCATGGGTTTCTAGAATATCGAAGTAAGGTGCGCCTTGCGCTACTTGCCAAATTGCAAACTTTGACTTTGTCTCCTTGAGAATAGTCATTAATTCTCCAAGAATTATTATTGCAATTTATATACTTCTAAAATCTAAGTATAGATTTATGAAGATCCTTCAATTTCAATATCATACTTTAAGAATCTAATTCTTAGTTCTGATAAAGAAATTAAGGAGTCTTTACGACAAGTATAATGGATTAAGCACTAAAGTTATCATTACATGAATATTCCAAATATCATGTTCCACTTATTTGCTTAACTCCAGACTTAGGCTTAATATGTTATTTTATCAAATAAAGTAACTTATTATTTTTCCAGGACCATCCTGAAATATTATTCCCAATTTGAAAATTAAACCATTTAAATACATTTTCCCTAGGATTATGTATTAAACGTCAATCTTTCAATTTTATCTTGATTCTAATAGTCCAACTATTTAATCAACGATTTGTGTGATACTATGTATTATATTGATTACTATAGTCCAACTATACAATCAAATATAATTTAAATTAATTAACCTCAATTACATTGATTACTATAATCCAATTATAAAATCAACTGTAAATCGAAATTAATAAATTCAAATATATTGATTACTATAATCCAATTATATAATCAATTATAATACAGTCCAACTTATTTAAAACAACAATTTAAATATTAGTCCAACTAACATTTAATTGATTTGACGAATATCTGTGATTGAGCGCGTATGGCGAGTAATTGAACGAATATTGCGAATTCAATTCTTGCCTCCCATTATTTTTCGGCGAGCCTCTAACCCTCTGTCGAGTACTCGAGAAACCGTGTTTCCTAGTGGCTAGGATCCCGTTAAATATCACACAATCTTGACTTTGGCCAACAAATTGTATGATAATTAACTAGGTAAGATCGATTGGATCCAATCCAATTCCTAGATCCAGTAGGTGGACATCCAAGTCCGAAACATATATCCCATATATGCCTATATCCCAATATATACCCTAACCTTTTTCCTCTGAATCAACTAAGCCTTGGCTTTGGCACAACAACCTAGTGATCCCAGTCAAGCGCGACCCATTGACCATGGAAAGCTTCGTAATCAATGTCGAGTGACAAGAAGTGGTCTTGACTTTGGCCAACAACCACAACTTGGACAAGACACCAATATGGAACAAAGTCTTCGTGATTCAAACACATCTTTGACAGACAAAGGCCTTGACTTTGGCCAACAAACCAATGCCGTCTCGGATCTTGAGTGAGAATCACTCAATGGAAGGAAAGACGCTTAATATTGAGCGAGGGTTTTTCGCGTGCAAATTGGCAACCGATTTATTATCTTTGTTAAGGTCTCATCATCATACACCCTTAAACATGCATTCTAAACACATAATAAAGCGCATATGTAAAAGTAATAATGATATGCGGATGGATATTTTACATTGATCCTAGATCAAATCTCTCTCTTTCTCTCTCAAGCTAGCAATTGTATTACTTCTACCCGTTACACTACACTTCTAAAGAAACCTCATTTACATTGAAGGGAATAGGTGAGAAGAGAATACAAAGAAATAGGAGATAAGGCTGGACTCGCAGGTCCAATTAATAAATCAAATTTATTACAATTTCCAAAATTGCCCCCCCAACTAATATCCATCTGATATACATTATTCATGCATCACAACCATGTATTCAAACAAGCATGTTATCAATCAATCTAATCAAATTAATTAATCTGATAATTAATGATTATCCAATGTTCAACCAAAGATTTGATTTTGTTCGAGTCAAACTCGTATTGCGAACACGTACTCAAAGTACGATTTCTCAAATTAAAATTAAATTACATAATTAAATCCAATTTAATACGCAATTTAATTCTAATTCATTATTTAATTCCAAATTAAATATTACACTTTATTAAAATAAACCTTTACGACTTAAATTCCGAATTTAATCGTTACGGGTCTCAAAGCCCGATTAATATCCAATATTAATTTAAATAAAGTCCAATGGGCTTTTAATTAATTTCTTGAGGCGTGGACTTTTGGTCAACTCGGGTCAAACCGAATAACCAAAATCCAATCCGGGAGTTACCCCATAAGCCCATAAATTAATTTTGGCCCATTAGGCCCAATTAAACTTTAAAGGTTCATTAGTCGCATTTGGGCCTTTTGGATGCGGTTTTGGGCCTAATTGGTTCCAACCAATTTTGCCTAAACCCAACTTTGTACAACAAAGCCCAACAAGCCCAATAACAACTTTAAAGCCCAAATCCAATTTTAAGCCCAATAATTAAATTATAAAAATCCAATTTTACAATTCAATTAATCTAAAGTGCATAACATTATTAATTACCCAAATCAAAGTTTCCAAAACATCAAATTTGTCCAATTAATCATGCTTATCATCAATTAATCATGTCCAACATAATTTGATCAAAATCAAACCCAATTTCATGCTTCAAGTGTCTCGGCCAAAGAGGGAAATTATGCCCAAATCAAATTCAATCCAATTGAACCAAATTAAACATAAATTCAACATCCCCAAATGATTTCCAAGTCATCCAATGAACAAAAAATCAAAAATCCAAGACATTAGGGAGCTTGCCAAATTCGGCCACAATAAGCAAATTGGGGAAAATCAATCCAATTAATTTTTCATCAAATTGATTACATATAACTCTAAGTTATCCTTATATAAGCATACTTAAACAAACAATTTGTCAAAATCATGCTTAAATCAAAAAGCCCCAAATTTTGGTCAAGAACCCTAAAATTCGTTTTATGCACAAATGGCTCTGATACCATTGTTGGGTTTCAATCAAGTCCCAAGGATCATTTATAAGCATAAAAACGAGTTGAATACAACCAAATGAGGTGCGGAAAAACTCACATGGATCGGTAGAGATGCAACGAAGATGAAGTGCGAAAAACGCACTACCCTCCTCCATCTTGCTCGGCAGTGAGCTGCGCGTCTACTGCTCGGCGTAGGGCTGCTTCCTCCTCCAAAAATCGGCCATGGGTGACACCATTGAAGCTCCAAGCTTCCAAGCTCACGAAATCGGTTACCTAACACCTTTGTATTCCTCCATGAGTGTGCTAGCACATAGATCTTGCAACAAGATCTTTGCTTCTCCATTTTGCTCGGTGAAAACCAGAAAAACAGAGAGAAAAACGGTCCAGACGACAGACGAGAGAAGAAGAAAAAATTTTGGCTCCATTTTTGCTCCAAAACGCAAAAAACGTGAAGAGAGAGAGAGAGAGATTAATGAAAAAGAAAAAATTGTAATTGGTTTTATATTTTCCCAAAAAATAATAAACCATTTACCCTTTTTCAATTTCAAAAAAGCAAACATTAAATGCTTGTCAATCACCACAAATCAACTCACATCAATCACTCAAATGTCACATCACTCAAAGTGACATGTGATTTGACGCTTGATGTAACTTGCGATTTGACGCTTGATTTGATTTGCGTGCCGCACTAGAATTCGAAATGCGAATGCGCTCGCAAAAAATCCCGGGCTCGGGTTCGCTAATTCCAAATTAACGAATTTTCCGTTGCGTCGTAATTAAATGATTACGCCTAGCGAAATCACTATTCACGTCGCTAACGAATTAATTCCAAATTAATTCGTTCGCTAACGAATTAATTCCAAATTAATCGTTTTCTCTCTTTAATTGATATTTTATCCCAGATAAAATATCTCCGTAATTAATCCCAGATTAATTTTCTCTCTCATTAAATTAATCCCAGATTAATTAAAGTGCGAGTCATACGTCATCGGTGAATCTTTGGGAAGCGGCCCATGAGATCCCCGGATATGTTGGCAGTAAATCAGGTCGTCGGACTATCCGAACACGTAAGTACCTCGTACCACGTTTACATCGATTTACAAGACAAGGTTGGCCTCTAGCAAAGCGCCATGCCTACCCAATTCTCCGGAAACATGCTTACAGGAATAAGCGATCTATATCAGGCATAGTATACGTGGTATTGCATATTTCGATCCAGTATCGGATGATCACGTGCTAGGCCTGGGGCTGGAATCGTGTCTGCCCCGTACGAAGCACATGTCGGATCTCTGGTAACTAGTCTCTATATCAGATAACTATGACCTAGTCATATTATCCTGATGACTGCAGTACTTAAGAGAACCAGTACCGTATCCTACGTGACCATCAACTCCATATGACTGGAGTGACACTTCCGTCTTAACATCACACCCAACACACTACGATTCTCAATATACCCAGTATTGGCGTACACAGAACCTGTTAAAGCCCTGGACGACCTCAACCAAAGTATATTGATTGTCGCAAGTATTAGCGGTGCAAGTCTCAGGTTAAGACCAAATACACCTACCCTGATTTCGGACTTCCATAGACACGTAGTCATACTACCAATGGAATTCCGAAGGGGTCTATCCAGAGCGAAGCTGTTTCCCGTACCATCGGTGAAACACAACCTCCTATTATACTTGAATGAGTATCCTATACCCAAATATATGAGAACTATGCTGTTGTGCCCTCACAACACGCACAAGTGTAATACTAGTCTTTTACGTATTAATCGATGTCCAATCTCGATAATACTCTCACTAGGGATATTTAATGATTTATCCTTTGTGGACTGATACTGTCTCATATCATTCTCAGTCCAGGAACAAATCATAGGGACCTCCGATCATTTATACATCTAGGTGATCTAATCACAAATGATAAGAGTGCAATCTATTTGTCACATAGTTAATTTGTACAACAACACTATGATCTGTACAAATAGTGACGCTATGGGTCATAATTGTCCAGCAGTGTATGCATGTATGCATGGATGCATTCCCTATTCCGATGGGTTCTCTTGATGCCATCCTTGGTTAGGCCTTCCTTACGCTGGAGGTCTTTCTCTACTCCTTTAGGAAGTCTTTGATCGCCCATTTGGCCTGTTTACAGTTTTCTCATGTCAATACTACTCCGGTGATTGCTAGTTTTCTTTGGTCCCATGGCTCAAGATCCTTTCTATCTTTTGCATAAGTTGTCTTTTCGGATTGCTCTTATCGTGCCTGAGTTCCCTTTTCAGGTGTTCAACTCAACGAGCTAAATTTTTATTTTTATTTTTTTTTAATTTTTTTTTTGCCTAAGCCGAATTTCAACTTAGCGGATTGCTCTATCTAGCCCGAGTCGCCTTTTCAGGTTTTCAACTCAGCGAGCTAAATTTTTTTTTTTTTAGATCTGACCCATCCTTATTCTCGAGGCTTTTTGTTCATCCTCATTCCCGAGGTTGTTTTCCTAGATCTACTGACCTTGGTCCAGCCTTTAAGAAACAAAAGACGTGATTTTTAATCACTTGACTCTAATCTTTCCCGGTTAGCTGGGATTTATGCAATCTATGAGC
>SKCR01051079.1:0-38420 GCA_019454045.1 Zanthoxylum bungeanum | reverse complement strand
TTTCCACTAGTCGTTCAGACATACCTGACACAATCAGTCCTCTCCGTTTGATGGTTAATAAGATTTGCTTCTACCAAGGGGTTTGGGATGATTCCCAAAACGTGACTGCCTCATTCTTATACGACCTTTGAAACGATCCCCATAAGTCCAAGATTGCCTCCGCCATATATTAAGTGCATATTTCTTGCAGCTAAGACTCGACCCAATTCTTGTGCTGCTTGTACGTATTGTGGCTTAACACCAACACTACTACTACCACACAAACACACAGATATTTTCAACTCGTCTTCTTGAAGTGGCTTCCATTTTTTATATTATTTCTTTCTCAACTCTGGATGCCTTCAAAAGTGCATGACGGGCTGAATTTATAGTACCTAAAAGGGTGAGTAAAAATAGCACAAGTATCTTCCAGAGGACGATTAGTAGCGAAATAATATCGTGATAGTCAAAAAGGTATGGATCCTGTCTGAGAAAATAAAAGAAAACAACAAAACAAATCACAATTATTAAGAAAAGACAAAGAGATATAATATTTACAAGAAAAGTAACGGCTTGATTGACGTCTATGCGTCAGGGACAAGCTTCCCATCCAATTTTCCTATACTGGCAAACAGGGTCTTTTTGAGTCAGATTCCCAAGACTTAATTGTTGTCTTTCTTTTTGGAATTGTGTATGTAATTTGTGAATGGCTATGTGAACATATCCACTGTGATGTGTCTCAAGAGTTGAAGATATATCATCTAAAGACTCCTTACTCAAGCCATCCCTAATGAATTTAATTTTGTCTTCGCGATTATCAGACACCATTCAAAGAACGACAATGAGTATTGCAATTCCAGCGTGCACATTTGTAACAAACACCCATTTGTTTAGCTCTACGTTTCTTTACATAGTGCTTCTTCCAAAACCAGGCAGATGTGAAATAAAAGAGTCAGACGACTCACCTGCCAATCGGACTCGTGCTACAATTACCCAACGAATGTCATTAGGAACCTTTAATCATCAGTAATCTCATCCGTTCCAAGCGAGCTTTGTAAACTTTCATCAGAGATTTTTGAGGGAGGGAAGGAAATTGCTTGCGAAGATTTGCGAGAGCTTCTTCCATCTTGAAATGACTAACCTGTAAAGTTAAACAAACAAAAATAAACACACACAGATCACAATATATACAAAATTACATGGGTTGCCTCCCTGCGAGTGCTAAGTTTAGTCGTCAGCCAGACTTGACTTCTCGAACGTTAAGCTGGATCTGAAAGTGTAACACTTTCTTTTTGTCGATCAAATGATTCTCCCCAGTAGTGCTTAACACGCTTGTTTTTAGTCTTGAAGTTTTGTTGGAGTCAGGATCATGTATCTCAACGGCTCTATCTGGTAAAACTTTGGTGATCACAAATGGACCTGACCACCGTGATTTTGGCTTCCATGGGAAAATTTCACCCTTGATTTGTTTAACAGTACCTTCTGCCCTGGTTCCAGTTGTATGCGCACTAACTTCTCATCATGTCTTTTCTTGCCCTTTTCTTTGTACAATTTGGCATTCTCAAAAGTTGTATGTGAATTCCTCCAATTCGTTGAGCTGGTGAAACTTTTTCTCTTCTGTTGCTTGTAGTGCAAGAATATGTTCTTTCAGTTGAAAAGACGCTTTATCTTTAGGCTCCACAGGCAATTGACATGTTTTAAGTTTGTCAGTAGAACTTTGTATTGCATGGAGTTCTGAATGGTACTGTGTATCACATCAAGTCTGAAAATTCCTCCTTCTTTTCATCATCTGGGAAATTCATGGCCTTGAAAACATTGAATGTTACTTCTTGGTCCTGTACCTTCATGGTTAATTCTCCTTTTTGTACATCAATAATGGTTCGACCTGTAGCCAAGAATGGTCTCCCGAGGATGATTGGCACGTTTGCGTCTTCCTCCATATCAAGGACAATGAAATCTGCTGGGAAAATGAATTTGTCAACTTTGACCAACACACCCTCAACTACGCCTCTTGGAAATACGAGCGTTCTATCAGCAAGTTGTAGAGAGACTGAAGTTGGCATTGTTTCTCCAATCTGAAGTTTCCTGAAAATAGAAAAAGGCATCAAGTTAACACTTGCACCTAAATCACATAAAGCCTTACCAAATTTATGTTCTCCTATGACGCAAGGTACATTGAAACTGCCAGGATCTTTCAACTTTGGGGGAAGTTCCTCTAAATGATAGCGCTGCATTCTTCTGATAATGCTATTGTCTCGTAATCTCCCAATCTCCGCTTTCATGAAAGAATGTCTTTCATGAATTTGGCATAGCTGGGCATTTGTTCCAACGCTTCTGCAAATGGAATGTTGATATGCAGATTTTTGAAGATCTCCAGGACCGAGAAAACTGCTTGTCCAATTTGGTTCTTCTGAAGACGTTGAGGAAAAGGTGGAGGTGGAATGATCTGTTCTTTTTCCTCCATCTGTTGCTTTGTTTCTTTTGGAACTTCCTCAGCAGTTTTTTTGGCTCCAACATCTTTGTTGATTTCAGTACCGCTTTTTACATGATGGCATGACATTGCTCCTTCCATGTTCCTTGGATTTGGTTCAGTGTTGCTAGGAATGTTACCTGGCGGTCTGTAACTCTGAGCATTGGCCAGTTGTCCAATTTGATTCTCCAGTGCTTTAATAGAAGCAGATTGACTTTTAATTAATGCTGATTGGGATTGAAACATAGCATCATATCTTGCTGCTTGAGATTGAAACATAGTATCATATCTTGCTGCTTGAGAGTCGTGTGTTGCTTCTATCTTTTTCAAGTGGGTCAACACTTCTGTTATTCCTGGTTCATTTGCCTGCTCCTGGCTTTTGTTTTGTTGCTGGAATTCAGGTGGTGGATAGTTCTGTTGTTGGCCTGAATTGTTGCTCCATGAAAAATTGGGATGATTCCTCCACCCTGGGTTGTAGGTGTTGGAATATGGATTGTTCCCCTGTCTGTTAAAATTGTTGACATAATTCATCGTCTCTTCAAGTTGGTTCGACTCTGGTGCTCCTCCATATGGTGAAATTGTGGATCCAGTGGTAAGAGTCTCCATGAATTTGCATATTCTGATCTAGCTTGGCGTTGACTGCTATATTGGCTCACTTTTATAAATTTCTACAATTCTTTGGATCATGCTCCTTTCTGTTGGCCACAAGGAATTGTTGTTGGCTATTTCTTCGATTTTGTCTCAGGCTTGATCTTCTCCTTTTCCCATTAAAGCTCCTCCAGCAGCAGCATCGATTGTGGTTCTCATTATTCTAGAAAGCCCATTATAGAATGTTTGGACTTGAAGCCATTTTTGAATTTCATGGTAAGGACATTTCCGGAGAAAATCTTTGTACCTTTCCCAAGCTTCACAGAGGGATTTTGAGTCTTGTTGCACAAAGGATGTGATGTCACTCCTTAGCTTTCTAGTTCTGGCTGGTGGAAAGTACTTTGCAAGAAATTTGGTGGCTAAAGTGTTCCAAGTTATGATAGAACCTGCTGGTAGTGAATGTAGCCAAGCTTTAGCTCTGTCCTTCAAGGAGTATGGAAAACACGCAGTCTCATTGCTTCTTCTGATGCTCTGTTGTAGTTGAAAGTACCGTAAACTTCCAAGAAGTTACTGATGTGGGCATTAGGATCTTCAGTTGCATTCCCCCCGAACTGAACTGACTGTTGAATCATCTGAATGCATGTTTTGATGTCACACGCATTTGCTGGTAAGAGAGGAAGTACAATACAAGAAATGAGTCTGTCAACCACCGGAATGGTTCTGTCTCGAATGGGAATTGGTGGTGCATCCTCCAACGGTTCAGGTTCCATGTTAATGATTGCTTCTTGGCCTTCTCGCTTTTCCCTTCTCAACTGTCTGATGGTTCTTTCAATTTCTGGGGTCAAGCGATCGAAGTTCAAAGCTTCTGGTTTGTGTCATGTAGTTTCTGAGAACCTGAAACACAAGAAAACAAAAACAATAAGTAAAAAGAAATTAGATACAAGGAACATATCTAACCCCACAACTAATAGTGAAAGATAAATAAGTCCCCGGCAACGGCGTGAAAAACTTGACCGGTGTAAACACACACGTATAACGCAAGCGCACGTATCGTTCAAGTAGTATAAAAATATCGATCCCACGAGGACTTAATATCTAATCTATTAATTTTATGAGGTCAAATGATTACTAGTATCTAACAGGTTGTTGGATTGATTTAAAATGGTGACGATTCTAAATTTAAAAACAAGTAAATAAAATTGTTCGAAAGTAGATTTAAGAAAATTAAATATTAAAAACTATCTAGGGTTGTGATTTCTTCCAATATCATTTAAAAGATGATGGTTAACTTAAAGTTGGGTAATATATTGATTTATTAACCTGGAACACTAAATTATGTGTAAGCTTCTGTCGATGGTCAGACACAAATACCCAGTTTAACCCAATTGAACCATATGTCTATGTCAACCAAATTATCTGGATTCATTAAGTCTAAGTTCCAATTATAGCTACCCCCGCCCGACAGGTATATGTCTATCCTGTAAGGAAATCTTTTAAAGGGTTATCTATCTTCAAGGGAGATCGTGGGCTATTAAGTCTAAGGCTGAAACCTAAAATTCCTTTGTCAAGTTTATTTTAGATTTACCATATCAATCTTATTAGTAGCCAATTAACAAGACGCATTAAGCTTAAGACTTAATAAGTAAACCTTTAAATTACCTAAACTATAATTTAACCCCTTATAAACCGGTGATATTGGATTTCATCACAACCCCAGATAACTGGCTTAGTTACGACACATAACTAGGGCTAGTAAAACTTAAATAAAATAAAAGACATAAAGTAAAATGCTGAAAATTATATACTGAAAATTAAATACTGAAAAGTAAATGCTGAAAGTAAATGCTGAAATTAAATACTGAAAATTAAATGCTGAAAGTAAATTACTGAAAAGTAAATTGCTGAAAGTAAATTGCTGAAAGTAAATTACTGAAAAGTAAAAACTGAAAAGTAAGAAAAGAAAGTGCGAAAGCGGAAATTAATTACTGAAAGCTGTAAATAAACAAATAAGATACAATCTTCTTAGTATTCTTAAGGAATTCCTTAGAAGAAAGTATGAATTTTACAAATGAAATGGCTTGGAATTTATAGGCAAAATTTTGCCTCCATCAAATCATCCACCAAATCAATTATTAATTGCTCCACTAATTGCTTCTCCAAATCCATTATTAATTGCTCCACTAATCTCTTATCATGTTTGGTGATGATTTGATATTTTTATTATTTATTTATTAATTTATTTTTGCTTTGAAAATGATTGAAAGTGACTTTAATAATTTCATTCAACACACTTCTGGATGGTTCATCAGTTTCGGGCATGAAATCTTCAGAATTCGAAATTATTTTGTCTTTAAAAGCTGTAGATCTTTCAGTCTTCTTCAATCTGGAACTTGAATCAGCTCAATCCGATATCGGAGTAAAAGGTTATGCCCTAATTACGACAGATGCACAAAACTGGAATTTCCAAACTGCACTTCGTTAAAACGCCCTTTCAAGTTTCCAATCTCCAAAATTAATATATCAAGTCCACTTTTTGCCCTTATTTGACCCACATTTCATCCTAAATGATTTCATTGTGTCCCAATACTATTTTATCTACAAAATAAACTAAAACACATCAAAACGTTCATCAAACCCGAGAAACTAAACAAAATATTAAGTAAAAAGGGCGGTAAATATTGATATATTTTCCGCTCATCACCATCCATGTCTGTCTTCACCATGAAGACTCATTTGCTACCAATAGGCACAATGCCTTCCGGTACATCAACCAGTGTCCAAACTTGGTTGTATACATGGAATCCATGTCTGTCTTCACCATACCATCCATGTCTGTCTTCACCATGAAGACTCATTTGCTACCAATAGGCACAATGCCTTCCGGTACATCAACCAGTGTCCAAACTTGGTTGTATACATGGAATCCATTTCAGACTTCATGGCACCTTGCTATATAGCGGAGTCGATACCTTGTATCCCTACCTCATACGTAGTCGGTTTATTATCCTCAATAAGATTAACATCCACATGCTCCCAGGTTGTTTCCTGACTCTCTCCGATCTACGCGGTTCTTGTGTATTAGAAGATTGTGGTACAGTTTCATCCCTGATGAACTGTTTGTGTTCCGTTAGGAATTGGTGTTAGGAACAGTATTACTCTTATTTTCATCGAGTTTTACGTTCCTCCCACTTACTACTGTATATAGGAATTTCTTTTCAAGGAAAACCGCATAGAGAGCAACAAATATCTTTATTCTCTTGTGAGTTTGTGGAATTGGTTCTCTCTAGGATAACCAATTACAAATAGGCACTTATCCGATTTGGGTTCTAGTTTGGTACCATCCAAACGTTTAATATATGCCCAGTATATCCAAATCTTCAGGAATGAGAAACCCGATTTCTTTCCTGTCCATATTTCATATGGAGCCTGTCCAACAAACTTTGTCTGAACCTTATTCAAAATAAGTATTGCACTGTTCAATGCGTATCCCGTGAAGGAAATTGATAGCTCAGTGAAACTCATCATTAACCTTACCATGTCCAACAAAGTTCGATTTCTCCGTTTGGACACATCACTCAATTGAGGTGTTCCGGGAGAAATCCATTGTGAAAGAATATCATACTCTTTCGCTAATCGAGAAACTTATTGCTCAAGTATTTTCCACTACGGTCCAACCGTAATGTCTTAATACTTTTGCCCGTCTGTTTTTCTACTTCGTGTCGAAACTCTTTGAATTTATCAAAAGTTACCGATTTTTGTTTCATAAGAAACACATAACCATAACGAGATGTAACATTCGTAATGGTTACGAAGTAATCATAACCATTTCTAGCCTGGCTAGACATGGGCCCATATCCGTCACCATGAACGAGGGCTAACAGCTCGGTGGCATGTACACCCTTACCGCTAAAAGGCGTTTTAGGCACTTTGCCTAATAAACAAGATTCACAAACTTCATTTGAATTAGGATCAAATCTGTACAAGTATCCACTCTTCGAAAGTGTGGATATACGAGACTTGTTAATGTGTCCATGCCACAAATAAATCTCATCTGATTTATTCAGTTTGAGCCTTTTGTTTGTCATATTATATGTTTGAGATTAATTTATATTCAAAATATAAATACTGTTATTCACATCTAATGTGTATATCTCAATATCATCTTTATAAACAAAACACCCAGTGTTCTGGAACATAAAGGTATACCCGCAACGTGTTAAACTAGATATAGAATAATGTTTCTAGTCAAACTAGGTACATTATAACAGTTTCCTAATTTAAGTACATGCCCAAAGGGCAGTTCCAAGACTTAGGTTCCCATAGCTAAAACAACGACTCTCATCCCGTTTCTGACTCGCATGTAGATCTCATCTGAAGCTAGTCTCCTGCTAATCAGCAGATCCCGCACATCAGTACATATGTATGTACCACATCCAGTATCAAAAATCCAATTTTTAAAACTAGTAGTGGATATGTTTATAACAAACATACCTGAAGTCAAAGCCTTGCCCGTCTTCACATCCTTCATGTCTGCCTTGTCCATACGGCAGTCACGCTTCCAGTGACCCCATTTGCCACAGTTTAGGCAGACGTGTTGGGATATGTCATTTGTCTTCCCAGAAGACTGTGACGATTTTGCCTTTGCCCTTTTCTTCACACCCTTAGAAGCCTTCGACCAAGCCTTGGCCTTCTGGGATGTCGAAGTAAGATACGTCTTGCGCTTCTTGCCCTTTTGAAAGCTCTAGCTCTGCCTCCTTGAGCATAGCCATTAACTCTCCAAGAGTTTTCTCTTGATTCATGATGAACCCGCCCCAGCATTTGGGCAGAGACTATAAGATCAAATCTATGGAAGTCTCGGCCTCGTAGGTAATGCCCAGCTAACCTAGCTGTTCGATGTCAGCAATCATCTGCGACACCTAATGCTCGACAGATGTACCCTCTGACATACTCGAGCGAAAAAGCTTCTTTTACAAATCGTACTTCTAAGATCTAAGGTTATATCTATGAAGATCCTTTAATTTCAACATCATGGTATAAGGATCTAATCCTTAGTTCTGACGACGAAATTAAGGAGTCATTGCGGCAAGCATTACGGATTGAGCACTAAAGTTATCATCACAATGAGTCTTCTAAAGCTCATGCTCTACTATTTTCTCAACTCCGGGATCAGGTCTGAGAGGTTTCTCTATCCAATAGAGTAACTTCTCAACTCCCAGGACTATCCTAAGATTCATTTCTCAATCTGGAAAATTTACGCCGTTAAAGAGATTTTCACCCAAGATTATGTCCTTTGACCCTAATCTTTCTAGCCACATCGATTGCAATAGTCCAGCTATCCAATCAATGATTTTGGGTACACTCAAAATGTAATGGTTACTATAGTCCAACTATATGACCAACTACAAGTGGAGTAGTGTCTTGTACAGTCTAACTTTCAAAGAAAGCAATATTAAATATTAGTCTAACTAATATATTTATAACAACGATAAATAAAATAAAAGAGCGCGTATTGACAAGTATTTAAACGAAATTGTAAATTTAATACTTGCTTCCCATTATTTTTCTGCGAGCCTCTAACCCTCTGTGGAGTACTCGGGAAACCTAGTTTCCTAGTGGGCTAGGATCCCGTTAAATAACACACAACCTTGACTTTGGCCAACAAGCTGTATGAAACTTAACTAGGTAGATCTCTAAGATCAATTGGATCCCATCCAATTCCTAGATCCGGTAGGTGGACCTCCAAGTCTGAAACACATATCCAATATATGCAAATATATCCAATATATTTCCTAACCTTTTCCTCTGAATCAACTAAGCCTTGGCTTTGGCTCAACAAACTTAATGATTCCAGTTAAGCGGGACCCATTGACATTGGGATAGCTTCGTAATCCACGTCGATGAACTAGAAGTGACCTTGACTTTGGCCAACAAGTCACAACCACCCAAGACATGCGATATAGAACAAAGCTTTCGTGGTTCAAAAACATCCGCGATGGACATTGATCTTGACTTTGGCCAACAAACTAATGCCAATCTTGGATCTTGAGAGATAACCACTCAATGGAAGGAAAAACACTTAATATTTGATGAGGGTTTTTCGCTTAATTGGCAACCAATTTATTATCTTTGATTAGGTCTCATCATACACCCTTAAGCATGCATTCTAAAAGCATAATAAGGCGTGAAATAAATTAATAATGATATGCGGATGGATATAAAATAATTTGTTCATAGAACAAATCTCTCAATTTCCTCTCTCCTGCTAGCACTATTCTTACTTCTACCCAATTACGTAACACTAAAAGAAACCTCATTTACATTGAGGTGAATTGGTGAGAAGAGAAATACAAAGAGAATAGAGATAATAGGCTGGACACGCAGGTCCAATTTAACAAATTCTAAATTTATTACAACAATTTCCAAAATTTCCCTTACCCTTCTAATATCCATCCGATATACATTATTCATACAATACATCCAAGTATTCACACATAGCATGTTATTCAATCAATCTAATCCAATTAATTAATCTTTGAATTAATGACCATCTAATGTTCAAACAACGATTTGATTTGCGCGAGTTCAACTCGTTTAAGAATAAATACTCAAAGTACGTATTTTTGAATTATATCAAACTATAATTTTAAATCCAATTTAAATTGTATCCAATACTAATTATTATTTAATTCCAAATTAAATAATTACACTTTTAATAGTGCCTTTTAGACTTGGATTCCAAATCTAATCTTAATGGGTCTTAAAGGCCCAATTAGTATCTAATACTATTCAATTAAAGTCCAATGAGCTTTTAATTAATTCTTTAGGCATGGGCTTTGGCCATTATGGATCAAACCCAAGATGCCAAGGCCCAATTAGGATTCACCCTTGCCATAAAATCAATTTTGGCCCATTAGGCCCAATTAAATTTTTTTAAAGGCCCAATGTCATATTTTGGACTTTATGGAAATGGTTTTAGGCCCAATTGGATCCAACCCAATTATCCAAAACCAAACTTTGCCCAACCAAGCCCATTAAGCACAATTACAACAATTAAATTAATACATTTTTCCAAATTACATATTAATTCAATTCAAGTGTAATTAAAATAATTAATCAAAACTAATCTAATGTTTCCAAAATACTAATTAAATCAATTAATCATGCTCATTAATTCCAATTCATCTCCAACACAAATTGAAGCAAATAATTCATTATACATGCTTATAGCTCACGATTTTGACCGTATGAGTTTGAATAAATCAAAAAGAGTTGCGGAAATACTCACATTGACCGTATGAGTTTCAAGACTTTTTCTTTGTATTTCGGAAGCTCCAAGCTTTCTTTTGCATTCCAAACTCAAGGGTGAGTTTCCCTATCACCTTAGTTGACTCCTTTTAAGTGCTAGCTTGTTAGAATTTTGCAACAAAATTCCATGGAGAGAAGTAGAGTGCGCGACATTTAGGAGAAGAGATGAGAAAATGAATAGTTGATTTTTGTTTCCAAAACATAAAGCAAAATCTATGACTTGGTTGATGTGTTGGTTGAATAAATCCAATTTATTATGCCAACCACTTCCATCAAATAGTGACTAGTTGATGTAAGTGAGTGGGCCCCACCACTTTGAATTCAAAATTCAAGTTGACTTACACAACACACTTTGGGCCCGGTTCGTTTAATCCGACTAAACGAATTTTCCGTTGCGAAGTAATTAAATCTAATTTAATTAAATAATAATGCCAAGCAAAATTATTACGGAAGTCGCTCGCGGATTAATTCCAAATTAATTCTTTCGCACGAATTAAAATCCAATTTTAATTCCACTTTGAAATCCAATTTTAATTCCGCTTTGAAATCCAATTTCAATTAATATACCTAATATATTATTTTAGCCCAATTAATTAAATAGTAAAATCTAATTTCACTATTAAATTCACTTTGCTAATTAATTCCAAATTAATCGCGTTCTCTCTTCTTCATGAATTAATCCCAGATTAATTCATGACGCAATTAATCCCAAATTAATTCATTCTCTGATAATTAATCTCAGATTAATTCTTGCCGTAATTAATCCCAGATTAATTTTCTCTCTCATAATTAATCCTAGATTAATTCTGTTCGAGTGAAATGTCATTGGTGAATCTTTGGGAAGCGACCCAAGAGATCCCTGGATATGTTGGCAGTAAATTCGGTTGTCGGACTATCCGACACGTGCGTACCCGATACCACGTTCTTACCGATTTACAAGACTTGGTTGGCTTCTAGAAAAGCACCGTGCCTACCCAATTCTCCAGAAATATATTCAACATGGAATATATATAATATGTATCAGGCGTAGTATAGAATGTATTGTGTATTACGATCCAATATCAGATGTCACATGCTAGGCCTAGGGCTTGAATTGTGCCTGCCCCGTATAAAGCATATATCGGATCACTAGCAACTAGTCTCTCTAATCGGATAATCATGACCTAGTTATACTATCCCGATAGCTGCAGCATTTAAGAGTACCAGTTCTATATCCTACGTGATCATCATCTCCATATGACTGAAGTGATACTTCTATCTTGACATCACACCCAATACACTATGATTCTCAGTATACCAAGAATAGGCGTACACAGAACCTGTTAAATCCCCAGATGACCAAAACCGAAGCATACTGATTGTCACAAGTATTAGCGATGCAAGTCTCAGGTTAAGACCAAATACACATACCCTGATTTGGATTCCCATAGACACATAGTCATACTACCAATTGGAATTCAAGGGATCTATCCAGAGTGAAGCTGTTCCCGGTCCAACGGCTAACAGAACCTCCTATCACACTTGCATAAGTATCCAATACTTAAATATATGAGAACTATTCTGTTATGATTCCATAACGCGCACAAAAACAATACTAGCCTATTCTGCATTATTGATGTCTAGTCTCGATAATACTACGACTAGGGATATTTAATGATTAAACCTTTCATGGATTAATATTGTCTCATACCTTATTAATCTGGTACTAATTATATGGACTTATATCATTTATATATCCAAGTAATCCAATTACAAAATGATAAAAGACCAATTTCCTTTGTCACATAGTTAATTTGTACAAAGAACACCATGTCATTTACAAATAGTGATGCTATGGGTCATAATTGTCCAACATGAATAACATGCCTTGTGTGAATACTTGGATGTATTTGTATGAATAATGTATATCGGATGGATATTAGATGGGTGGGGGCAATTTTGGAAATTGTTGTAATAAATTTTGAATTTATTAAATTGGACCTGCGTGTCCAGCTTATTATTTCTATTCTCTTCGTATTTCTCTTCTCACCAATTCCCCTCAATGTAAATGAGGTTTCTTTTAGTGTTATGTAATTGGGTAGAAGAATGTAAAGTGCTAGCGGGAGAGAGGAAATAGAGAGTGATTTGTTCTCGGAACAAATTGTATCGTATATCCATCCGCATATCATTATTAATTTTATCGCACCTTATTATGCGTTTAGAATGCATGTTTAAGGGTGTATGATGAGACCTAATCAAAGATAATAAATTGGTTGCCAATTTACGCGAGAAACCCTCACTTTAATATTAAGCGATTTCCTTCCATTGAGTGGTTTTCTCTCAAGATCCAAGATTGGCATTGGTTTGTTGGTCAAAGTCAAGATCATTGTCCATCGCAGATGTGTTTGAACCATGAAATCTTTGTTACATATCGCATGTCTTGGGCAATTGTGATTTTTTTGCCAAAGTCAAGGTCACTTCTGTACATCGACGTGGATTACGAAGCTTTCCCACTATCAATGGGTCACGCTTAACTGGAATCATTAAGCTTGTTGAGCCAAAGCCAAGGCTTAGTTGATTCAGAGGAAAAGGTTAGGAAATATATATTGGATATATATCTCGGACTTGGAGGTTCACCTACCGGATGAAGGAATTGGATGGGATCCAGTTGATCTTAGAGTTCTACCTAGTTAAGTTTCATACAACTTGTTGGCCAAAGTCAAGGTTGTGTGTTATTTAATGGGATACTAGCCCACTAGGAAACTGGGTTTCCCGAGTTCTCCACAGAGGGTTAGAGGCTCGCCGAAAATAGTGGGAGGCTAATATTAAATTTGCAATTTAGTTTAAAATTGCTTACACGCGCTCTTTTAATTATTTATCGTTGTTATAAATACATATTAGTTGGACAAATATATTTTATTGCTTTCTATGAACAGTTGGACTATACTTAAAATACTACTCCACTTATAGTTGGTTATATAGTTGGACTATAGTAACCATTACATTTTGAGTGTACCCGAAATCGTTGATTAGATAGTTGGACTATTGCAATTGAGATAGCTGGAAAGATTAGCGTTAGGGACATCATCATGGGCGAAAATGTCTTTAACGACATAAATTTTCCAGATTGGGAAATGAATCTCCGGATAATCCTGGGAGCTGAGAAGTTACTCTATTGGATAGAGAAACCTCTCGGGCCCTGAGCCCGAAGTTGAGCATATAGTAGAGCATAAGCTTAGGAAGACTCATCGTGATGATAATTTTAGTGCTCAATCTGTTATGCTTGCTGCAATGACTCTTTAATTTCATCGTCAAAACTAAGGATTAGATCCTTATACCATGATGTTGAAATCAAAGGATCTTCATAGATCAAACCTTAGATCTTAGAATTACGAATTGCAAAAGAAGCTCTTTCGCTCACGTATGTCAGATGGTACATCTATCGAGCACTAGGTGTCGCAGATGATTACTGACATCGAACAGCTAGGTTAGCTGGGCATTACCTACGAGGCCGAGACTTCCATAGATTTGATCTTACAGTCTCTGCCCGAATACTGGGGCGGGTTCATCATGAACCAAGAGAAAACTCTTGGAGAGTTAATGGCTATGCTCAAAGAGGCAGAGCCAGAGCTTCCAAAAGTGCAAGAAGCGTAAGGCACATCTTACTTCAACATCCCAGAAGGCCAAGGCTTGGCCGAAGGCTTCTGGGGCTGTGAAGAAAAAGGGCAAAGGCAAAATCGTCACAGTCTTCTAGGAAGACAAATGACATATCCCACGATGTCTTTCTAAACTGTGGAAAACGGGGTCACTGGAAGCGTGACTGCCGTATGGACAAGGCATACTTGAATGAAGTGAAGGCGGGCAAGGCTCTGACTTCAGGTATGTTTCTTATTGTAATAAACGTGTACACTACTGGTTTTAATAATTGGATTTTTGATACTGAATGTGGTACATACATATGTACTGATATGCGGGATCTGCTGATTAGCAGGAGACTGGCTTTAGATGAGATCGACCTACGAGTCGGAAATAGGACGAGAGTCGCTGTTTTGGCCATTGGGACCTATGTTTTGAACCTGTCATTGGGACATGTAATTACAATAGGTGACTGTTATTTTGTACCTAGTTTGACTAGGAACATCATCTCTGTATTTTGTTTAACCTGTTGCAGGTGTACCTTTGTATTCTGGAACACTAGGTGTTTTGTATATAAAGATAACATTTTGATATGTACATCAGATGCTAATAATGGTCTTTATATTTTGAATATAAATGAATCTCAAACATATAACATGACAAACAAAAAGCTCAAACTAAGTAAATCAGATGAGATTTATTTGTGGCATTGTCGTCTGGGACACATTAACAAGACTCGTATATCCACTCTTTTGAAGAATGGATACATGGACAGATTTGATCCTAAATCATATGACGTCTGTGAATCTTGTTTATTAGGCAAAGTGCCTAAAACACCTTTTAGTGGTAAGGGTGTACGTGCCACCGAGCTGTTAGCCCTCATTCATGGTGACGTGTGTGGGCCCATATCTAGCCAGACTAGAGGTGGTTATGAATACTTTGTAACCTTATAGATGTTGCATCGAGTTATGGTTATGTGTATCTTATGAAACACAAGTCGGAAACTTTTGATAAATTTAAAGAGTTTCAACACGAAGTAGAAAAACATACCGGTAAAAGTATTAAAACATTATGGTTGGACCGTTGTGGAGAATACTTGAGCAATGAGTTTCTCGATTACCTGAAAGAATATGGTATTCTTTCACAATGGACTCCTTCCGTAACACCTCAATTGAGCGGTGTGTCCGAAGGGAGAAACCGAACTTTGTTGGACATGGTAAGGTCAATGATAAGTCGCAATGAGCTACCAATTTCCTTCAGGGGATACACATTGAACAATGCAATACTTATTTTGAATAAGGTTCTGACAAATTCTGTTGGACAGACTCCATATGAAATATGGACAGGAAAGAAATCGGGTTTCTCATTCCTGAAGATTTGGGGATGTTGGGCATATGTTAAACGTTTGGATGGTACCAAACTAGAACCCAAATCGGATAAGTGCCTATTTGTAATTGGTTATCCTAAGGAAACCAAAGGCTATTATTTCCACAACCCATAAGAGAACAAAATATTTGTTACTCTCCATGCAGTTTTCCTTAGAGGAATTCCTAAATGCAGTGGTAAGTCGGAGGAAAGTAAAACTCCATGAAAATCAGAGTGATATTATTCCTGGCACCGATCCCCTCACGGAACACGAACAGTTCATCAGGGATGAGACTATTCCATAATCTTCTAATACACAAGAATCGCGTAGGTCGGAGAGAGTCAAGAAACAACCTGAGAGGTATGGGTTTCTGATCTCACCTCATGTAGATATCAATCTTATTGAGGAATATGAACCAGCTACATATGAGGAAACGATACAAGGTATCGACTCCGCTTTATGGCAAGTTGCCATAAAGTTTGAAATGGATTCCATGTATACCAACCAGTTTATAAACTGGTTGATGTACCAGAACGCATTGTGCCTATTGGTAATAAATGGGTCTTCAAATGAAGATAGACATGGATGGCAACATACAAATGTACAAAGCTAGGCTTGTAGCGAAAGAGTATCGTCAACGACATAGTGTCGATTACTATGAAACTTTTTCACCTGTTGCCATGATTAAATCCATTTTGATAATGCTTGCTATTGCTGCATATTTCGATCATGAAATATGGCAGATGGACGTCAAAACCGCTTTCCTTAATGGAAACCTTTTTGAGGATGTTTATATGCAACAACCTGACCGTTTTATCGTGCCAAAACATGCAAACAAGGTTTGCAAGTTAAATCGATCCATTTATGGATTGAAGCACATCGCGTTCTTGGAACCAATGTTTTGATGAGATCATAATGGTATATGGTTTCATTCAAAACGAAGATGATTCTTGTGTATATAAGAAGGTTAGTGGGAGCGCACTGATAATGATTGTCCTATACATTGATGATGTGTTGCTTCTTAGCAATGACATTCCCATGTTACAATCGGTGAAAGCTTGGCTTTCATTAAAATTCTCAATGAAAAAGTTGGGAGAGGCAACCTTTATTCTAGGAATAAGGATCTACTGGGATAGATCTAAAAGTTGTTGGCACTCTCCGAGAACTCGTACATAGATAAACATGTACGCGACCTGGTGTCTCATATGTTTGAGCATCTAGAGTCACTATCAAGCCAATCAAGGTGATGGTCACTGGATTGATGTAGAGAACATCCTTGAGTATCTTAGACGAACTAAGGATGCTTTCTTAATTTATGGAGATGGAGAACTTGAGGTGACTGGGTTCACCGTTGCAAGTTTCCAAACCGATTAAGACGACTATAAGTCACAATTATGGTACATATTTTATTTGAACAACGGAACAGTGAGTTGGAAATCTTCCAAGCAAGATATTGTTGCCGATTCAACAAAAGCGGAATACATTGTTATGGCTGAGGTAGCAAAAGAAGCATTTTGGATCTATAAAATTCCTAATTGGATTAGGATTAGTTTTGTTAGCAGCTGAGCTGGGCTACAGCACAGGCTAAGGAATTATGGTCTCATCAATGATCCAAGTATGTACTTCGACGGTTTCATCTGATCCGTGAGATCATACATCATGGCGATGTCAAGATCAAAAGATCGTTTCAGATGATAACCTTGCATATTCGCTGATAAAAGTGATATCTCAGCATAAGTATGAGCGACCCGTACATAGTTCAAGTGTTGGACACTTGAGTGATTGGCTCCCATAGCATCACTATTTGTAAAAGACATTGTGTTTTTGTACAAATTAACTATGTGACAAAGGAAATTGCTCTTTTATCATTTTGTAATTGGATTACTTTGATATATAAATGATAAAAGTCCATATGATTAGTACCGGATTAATAAGATATGAGACAATATTAATCCATGAAAGGTTTAATCATTAAATATCCCTAGTCGTAGTATTATCGAGACTGGACATCGATAATGCGGAATAGACTAGTATTACACTTGTGCGCGTTATGGAAGCTTAACGGTATAGTTCTCATATATTTAAGTATTGGATACTTATGCAAGTGTGATAGGAGGTTCTGTTGGCCGTTGGACCGGGAACAGCTTTGCTTTGGATAGACCCCTCGGAATCCCATTGGTAGTATGACTATGTGTCAATGGGAATCCGAATCAGGGTAGGTGTATATGGTCTTAACCTGAAACTTGCATGGTTAATACTTGCGACAATCAGTATACTTTGGTTTTGGTCGTTCGGAGCTTTAACAGGTTATGTGTATGCCTCATCTGGATATAATGAGAATCATAGTGTATTGGGTGTGATGTCAAGATGGAAGTATCACTTCAGTCATATGGAGATGATGATCACGCAGGGATACAGAACTAGTACTCTTAAATGTTACAGCTATCAGGATAGTATGACTAAGTCATGATTATCCGATTACAGAGACTAGTTGCTAGTGATCCGATATATGCTTCGTACGGGGCAGACACAATTCCAGCCCTAGGCCTAACATGTGACATCCGATACTGGATCGTAATACACAATACTTCGTATACTACGTCTGATAAAGATTATATATTCCTCGTTGAATATTTCTGGAGAATTGGGTAGGCACATTGCTTTGCTAGAAGCCAACCATGTCTTGTAAATTGGTAAGAACGTGGTACCGGGTACGCACGTGTCGGATAGTCCGACAACCGCATTTACTGCCAACATGTCCAAGAATCTCTTGTGTCGCTTCCCAAAGATTCACCGATGATATTTGACTCGAACAGAATTAATCTGGGATTAATTATTAAGAGAGAGAAAATTAATATGGGATTAATTACGGCAAGAATTTATCTGGGATTAAATTCGTCTAGAAGCGAGAACGCGATTAATTTGGAATTAATCGGCAAAATAAATTTAATAGTTAAATTGGATTTTACTATTTAATTTATTTGGGATAAAATATCATATCAGATATATTAATTGAAATTGTATTTCAATATGGAATTAAAATTAGATTTTAATTCAAGCGAATGAATTAGTTTTGAATTAATTCGTAAGCTTCTTTCGTAATAATTTTGCTAGGCATTATTATTTAATTAAATTAGATTTAATTAAGTCGCGACAGAAAATTCATTTAATCAGATTAAACGAAATCGGGCCCAAAGTGTATTGTGTATGCCAACTTAAATTTGGAATTTAAAATTGGGTGGGACCCATCAACTTACATCACATGTCACTCTTGTGATGGAAGTAGTTGGCAATTAAAAGGCAACATTTAAAACACAAAACACATGTGCTTAAAATGATTTTGGAAGTCAACTTTTGATTTAAGTTTTTTGAAAACACAAAATCAACTATTCATTATCTCGTCCCTTTCAAAAACCGTGAGCTCCTTTCCCTCCCATGGAAATTTTGTTGCAAAATTTCTACCTTGGTAGCACTTGAGGAGTCAAAGAAATGTGATAGGGAAACTCACCCTTGAGTTGGAAACAACAAATGAAAGCTGGGAGCTTCTACATCCATGGAGTTTTAGAAAATTCAAACCCGATCAATGTGAGTATTCCGCAACTCCCTTTGATTTATTCACACACAAATCAATGTTTAGAGATCATTGGCATGTCTAGGACACTAACAGTTGCGCATCGTGATGCAAACTTTCCAGAAACGATTCTAAATTTTCCATTACGTGTCGCGACGCTAAACCATTTGGCATCGCAACGTGAACCTGATTTCTGCACTTGCTTTCTCAAGCCTATTTTTCCCAAATGCATCCCCAAAACTTCTATATCAATTTTATTGCATAAACCATTCCATTAGGCCTCAAATAACATTCACAACACTATCAATATCTCACTCAATATAAAATTATATCCACTCTATTAACTTCACTTAATTTTTACCCAAAATTGAACAAGTTGGGGGTTTTCCCCTAATTACCATTTTCTTAGTACAACAATCACTCATTCATCATCACATCCAAGTCATCAACATACTATAATCATCAAAACTTCAAAACTCAAAATATAACAATTTGGGTCCAGTATCTTTACCTTTTTTCTCTTGATTCCCTTCATTCCTCAAGCCTCCAAGGTAGTTTTTCTTCTTCTTTATTTGTAGAATAGTTGTTTTAGTATTTGCTTCTTCTTCTTTCTTCCTATTTCTTCTTCTTTATTCTTTCTTCTTCTTCCACATCTCACGTCTCCCTCTTTTTCTATCTTTCTCTTTTTTTTTTCCATATTTGTGAATAGTCCCCTTTTTATATAGTAGGGGCCAATTTGACTAATTGGCAAAGTTTTAATTTAAAAAAATTTAGAAACTTTGAGAGAATTGTGGAATTCTTTGATGGGTCCCGAAATACTATTCATCCTAAATTTTGATCTGCATTTTCGACTTGTTTTTGGTCCAAATTTGGGAAAATGTTAAACTCAAAAGTTGTAGATCTCGATCTCAGATTTCTGACGATATAAAATTCATAAAAATATGAGTTCTTATGGGAAAGTTACGGCCCAAATACCATGGGCTATCCAGAGTGGAACATCATAGAATTTCGCATCGAATTTTCGAGGAATTTACCGTTTATCCCTCTACGTCGTTCCATGAATGTATATATGCTCGAACATAATTTATATTACGTAACACTCATTCCGTGATGTAATAATACTACAGTGCATCAGTAGTAGAGACTACCGGTCGTTAGAGAGAGTTCGAGGTTGATAAGCAAGTTGTGGTTAGTTTTACAATTGGGAAGTATGTTGACCAAGTAGTGTGTGACGTGGTTCCTATGTGTCATACACATATTTTATTAGGTAAGCTTTGGTATAAATTCAATAAAGTAATTTATGATATGGATACGAATATGTATAAATTTAGGTATGGTGGAAAAATTATCAAGTTTGCTCTGTTAACCCTACAAGAGGTCTATAAAAAAGAGTTTTACATACAGAGGAGTGAAGAAGAGTGGGCTAAAAGGAAGAGTGAGATTGCTGAGTTTAGAATGTTACTAGGAGAGCTCCCAAAATTGATAGAGAAAAATATGATAGCAAAATGTGAAGTGAAGAAGGATATGAGTGTTGTCTTGAATAATGAAATGAAACATGTTGATGTTTCTATGAAAGAGAGTGAGGTGGTTGATGATGTTGATGACAATGATGATATTGATGTGAGTAATAACATTAGTGATGCTGATTTGGTTGTTCATTATGCCAATGAGGTGCTTGATGTTATTGTTAAGGGTGAATATCATATGGAGCAATCTGATTTTGGTTGTGAGGCCATAAGTTATGAGGTGCAAAAATTGCATGTGCCCGAATATGTATAGTGTGATTAGATCGTGGATGAGTGTGTTGATTGTTTGAGGAAGCGACATGGGCATGTTGAGTTTGTGTTAAATGAGGTTTCAAATGTGAATCCAGATGGGAATCTCTTTAGGGTTGGAACTGGAGTTAAGAATGAGAGTAGTAATGGAGAGATTGAGAGGGGAAAAATATTGGAAAATAGTCATTCATTGGCTTTATTGACTTTTTCTCACCATAACCATTCTTTTCAATATGATTTTATTTTGTTCCAAGATTATCGTCCCATTGATCTTGTCATTTTTTTCTATGATCCGGATTCGGATTTGAGGGAGAATCCTTTTCAAGAGAGGGAGAATGATGTGATCAAGAATGAGCTCGGTTTGTTGGGCCAAGTTAACTTGAAGTTGTGGCTGATTGTATGGCTTGGTCAGATTGATGTATTTGGGCCATTTTGGTGGATTTGGAAGATTCCTTGGGTTCTAGAGTTTGGTCCATGCATGAGACTATATGTGAAGGCTTTATTATGTCTAAGGCAAGATTGGAATGGGTCTTGGACGTGCATGGTCTTGGTCAGATTGATTTGAGGCTTAATTTCCGAATGGTACATTAGCAGAGGCGGGATTTGCATAGTAATCGTATTTGGGGCGTAACATTCTCATATGATGTCCAATTTTGGTGATTCAAATTGTATTGGAAAGAAGACACATGGATCTACAACTTTTTAGTTTCCGTCAAACTCTAATTCGGAATCCTTCATGGTCCAGTTGCGGTTTCAAGTTATCCCTACAATTTTCGTCTTACATATTTTTTAAGGTTATGTAATGTTTAAGTGTTGGGCTGAACTTTAATTAAATTATAAAGCCCATGTACGAAAATTTGAAGGATTTCAAGTGTTATTGGGTTTATTTTTACTAGGGTTTGATTATGTTTAAGTAGAATTAGGGTTAGCCACCTATTTACAGGGGCATTATTCATCATAATAAAAAAAAAACCTATATTTGAATAAAAATCACTATTTTCTTGAGACTTGAGTAACCCTCAACTTATTCTCATTGACTTTGGCTTATCAAAGGCTTGTTAACTCTTTATGGCGCCCCTTAGCACTCTGGGTTTCTGTTGCTTGCTCTTCAGAGGTTTAGATTTTTTATTCTGTTCTGCCTTGTTTTTTTTGGGAACGATCTCAATCTTTTGTGGGTTTGCTTGGCTTGTTCCAAACAGGTTATTATCAGTTGGTATCAGAGCTTTGTTTGTAGAGTATGTTATATCTTATAGTTTGTGTCTTTTTAATTTTTTTCTTTCTTTTTTTATGATTTTTTTTCTTTTCTTTGAGTTATTTTTCTGTTATTTTTTTTCTTTCGTTCTTATTCTTTTGTCATCCTGCATATGTTGGATTCAAAAATTTCGAAAAAAAAAAGCAAAAAACGTGGGCGGTATAAAAAAACAAAAACAAAAAACATGTGCCACCAAAAAAAAAAAGGCGTCATTGGTTTTTTTATTTTTATTTTTTTGCTACCATTAAGTTTTGTCATTTTTTTTTCTTTTCTTGTTGCGTCGGTGTTTTTTTTTTGTGTTTTTTTTCCTTTCTTTTTTTATGATTTTTTATTTTTTCTTTGAGTCCTTTTTATGTTAATTTTTTTTCGTCAGTTTAGTTGCTTAGTTTTCGTCACTTGCTTGCATATGTTTGAGTTGATCACAGGGCAACTAATAATGCTCCTCTATTGCCAAGTTTCATGCAATAGAGAAAATAAGGAAAAGAAAGACAACTTAGATTTGGTCCGCGGGATAATTATTTAGGGATTAAAGTTTGACCTTAAAGATTCGAGGACGAATCTTCTTAAAGAATGGGGGAATGATATGATACATGGAGCGTCAAGAAAACAATCCTCGAAGCATGGATCCACTCATTCAAGGAAGACGCCCACTAATCCATTCATGTTATTTGGCAATGAATGGGGTTCAAGATATATAAGTGAAGGCATCCCAGATGGGGTTAATGTTAGTGTTTATTTTAGAGTGGGCTAACTGTTAGGGGCTCAAGATTTTAATGTTGGGGTTTATTCTAGAGTGGGCCAAATGTTAGGCGCCCAAGATTTTATTTGTAATGAGGATTATTACCTAGGGTTATTTTTGGTTTTTTATATATTAAAATTAGGGTTTCCATTGTATTATTTAAACAAGCCTGTCATTAATAAAATGGATGAATTTTTTAACCCAAAGAAAATTAATATTGTCGTTAGGCACATTGTTGGTGAGGCCGTGGATGGCTAACCATGGAAGAGTGGATTCTCTTCAAAACTTATCAAAGGAGGTTGCTATTTTTATGGCATTTCAAGCAATTAGGGGTTCGTGAGGCTTTTTTCTTCACGGGTTTCTAATCTTCAAACTTTGTTGTGCTTTCCTGGGTGCTCATAACAATCTTTTGTGGGTTTCCATTGTATTATTTAAGCAAGCATGTCATTAATAAAATAGAGGAATGTTTTTAACCAAGCCTGTCATTAATAGGGTTTCCATTGTATTATTTAAGCAAGCCTGTCATTAATTAGGGTTTCCTACAATTAAAATTAGGGTTTTCATTGTATTATTTAAGCAAACATGTCATTAATAAAATGGAGGAATGTTTTAACCCAAAAAAAATTAATATTGTCGTTAGGCACATTGTTTGGTGAGGCTGTGGATGGCTAACCATGGAAGAGTGGATTCTCTTCAAAACTTATCAAATGAGGTTGTTGTTTTTTATGGCATTTCAAGCAATTAGGGGTTCGTGGGGCTTTTTTCTTCACGGGTTTCTAATCTTCAAACTTTGTTGTGCTTTCCTGGGTGCTCATAACAATCTTTTGTGGGTTTCACGGGCTTTGTTCTCGTGGGGTTCACAGGAATTGTGTGGATAACAATCTCTTGTGTGTTTGCTTGACATTGCTCCATGCAGGTTTTCAACATGAATGGATAGAAGAATGTCAAAAATCATTTGGAAAGATTATCAGTCTTTTAATTTCTGTTCCTATCATTCGATCCTCTTATTGGTCTGTGTCTTTTGAGCTAATGTATTATGCCAGTGAATATGCAATTGGCGCAGTATTAGGACAGATAAAAGAAGGTAAGCCATATGTAATTTATTATGCAAGTATAGTTTAAACAGTGCACAAATGAACTACACTATCATAGAAAATGAACTACTTGTTGTAATATTTGCATTGGATAAATTTTAATCATATTTAATTGGTTCATCAATCGTTGTCTATTCTTACCATGCTGCTATTAGATATTGATGTCTAAACAAGATACAAATACAAGATTACAACGGTGGGTTTTTTTGCTTCAAGAATTCAATCTCACAATCAAGGATAAGAAATGAGCAGAGAATGGAGTTGTATCAATGACTCATTTCCTGATGATTTTTTATTTTTTGTAAATACAATGTCTTGGTATGCTAATATTGTCAATTTTCTTGCAACATGAAAATTACTTTCAGACTGGAACCAGCAAGACTAGAAGAAATTTTTTATCGAAGTCCAACGATTCTACTAGGACGATTCATATTGTTCAAATATTACTCTAATCAGATATTCTGACGGTACATACCAGACAATTAGATAAGTAGTGTTATTCAGTTTTGTCATTCAGAAGCATGAGAATGTCACTTCTCGTCTTAAAAACCACTGTAAAAATCTTACGGTGTGAATTTTATTGGCTCACCTTATTTAAAGATACACATGCTTTCTATAAAACTTGTGAAATTTGTCAAAAGTTGGGATCCATTTCTAAAAGGAAACATGATGCCTTTAAATCACATCATTGTCACCGAAATATTTGATTGTTAGGGAATAGGTTTCATGAGTCCATTTCCACCGTCATTTGGACTTTTATATATTTTAGTTGTAGTTGATTACGTCTCAAAATGGGTTGAGGTGATTCCATGTCGAAATAATGATCACAAAATTGTGATTGAATTTTTTTAAATAATATTTTAAGTCGATTCGGAATCCCTTGAGCCATTATAAGTGATGGAGGTAAACACTTTTGTAATAGGCCTTTTAAGTCTTTAATGAAAAGTTATGGAATTACACATAACATTTCTACCTCCTATCACCCTCAGACAAATGGTCAAGTTGAACTAGCAAATAGGAAAATCAAACAAATTTGGGAAGAAACGGTTAACCTAAATCGCAAAGATTGGTCTCTTCGACTGACTGATGCACTTTGTGCATACCAAACAGCTTTCAAAACGTCTTTGGGAATGTCTCCCTATTTTCTAGTTTATGGGAAACCTTGTCATTAATCCTTAAAACTTTAGCATATGGTATATTGGGCTATTAAAGCATTCAACTCAAACCTTGAAAATGCGAGTCATGAACTAAACTGTAATTAAATGAAGTGAAGAGTTGAGGAATGATTCATATGAGAATGTAAAAATTCTTAAAGATAAAACTAAGGCATTTTATAATAGTCGAATTTCACAAAAAAATATTTGAAATAGGTCAAAAATATTTCTTTATAATTCTCGTCTTCATTTATTTCCTGGAAAATTGAAATCCAAATGGATTGGCCCATTTATTGTGAAGCACATTTACCCATATGAAGCTATTGACATTGAGAATCCTAGGGATGGTGATGTATTTAAAGTAAATCGACAACTTCTGAAACCATTTTTGGAATGTTCAAATTTTCAAGAATTTTTTTTCCTTTCAAACCCAATGTACTGTGATTGATGTAAGCTGTTATTTTCATTTCTTTTGTCTAATTTCCATTTTTTCTTGTGTTTTGTAGCATTTTTTTCTTTTTGTCAGAGTCTTGCACCCCGGTTAAATAACCGATAATGGTACTCTGTGATATAAGTCAGTTCTTTCAGTTTCCTAAGATTAATGATATCCTACAATCAAAATAGGGAAGAAACTCTCGTAAAACTCCATAATTATTTTCCTCTTCTCCCCCAAAATGCTCTGATGAGAATTTACAAATCACGCACCGAAAGAATGAGGCTTCTTATGATTAATGGTATTCCAAGTGATATTCGTTGGGTAATTGAAGTAAGGGTTCACTTGGCATTTGAGTTATCTAACTCATGCATTTCTTACATACCCGGTTTATGGAAAATCACCTATGCTAATAAACGAAGTGCTAAACAATTACGTGTTTATTATAAATGGCATGCTGGACGTGCAACACTCGTTGTCGTTCTTTAGGAATGATGTCTGACAATAGCGAAGATAAAATTTAATTCATTGAAGTTGACTTGAGTAATAAGTCTTTAGATGATATATCACTGACTCTTGAGACTATCATAGTGGGTATGTTCATCGAGGATTCGCAATATGCATACACAATTTCAAAACGAAAGGACATAATACAGTCTCGAGAATCTGACTTTCAAAAAACCATGTTTGCTAATTTATAAGAAAATTAGATGGGAGGCCATCTCCCGACCCATAGAGGTGTTCAAGCCGTTACTGACGTTAAACCAGAGGAAAAATGTGAGTACAATCATAACTACTGTTTGGGCCAAAATTGACCCCAGGGGCAAAAACGACATTACACCGCAAGACCAGAAGCCCATCAGCAGACTGGGTCCACAGACGAAGACGTCACACAAGGGTCCAAGCCCGTTAAACATAAAAAGACCAACAGACACCCGTTACAGAAATCAAGAGAGAATCCGAATTCATGAATCAAATACCACCATGAAGTCAACAGTTTCGAGAGGAAGACAAGATCGTCAGTTATCGAACATGAAACACCTGAATTAAACCCTCATTAATAACGACTCCAACGGGCAGATGTGGAACTTGATACCAAGAGACCTATAAAAGAAGAAGGAAAAACAACAAAGAGGCATCTTCAATCAAACGACCCCTAATACCAAGGCAAGACAAATACACACCGCCCTCACGGCATACAACCGAAGGTTGAGGTACCTAAAAAGCCTTGATCTATTTACTTTATACTGATCAGTGCTTAGGCTAACTTGAGCGTCGGAGTGCCTACGGTCTCCACCACACCGGTGGGCAGTAAGCTCCTTATTTGCTCTACTTGTTTTGCAGGATTCGCTCGCGCCCTACAAATTGATAATCTCGATTGTGGACCTCGACCGAAATCAGTCACCACAATTTGGCGCCCACCGTGGGGCAAACGAGCGAATCGACCAGAAGTAGAACTTATCAACGAAATAATCAGGAATGGCCTCAAGCAACGAACAAATCCCAGATCCACTAGCAGCACAAATTGCCATGCTCCAAGAGCGACTCACAAACCTGGAAGAAGAAAATCTCACGATGCGAAATATCAACGAAAGTTTACAGCAAAAGTTAGATCACCTATCATCCGACCCTCTGCATAACCTTCAAGGCCAAACCAGCAATGGAGGTAACCGAAGCAATCCAACTGTTCCACCCATATCAGACGAACCAAATAGCAATCACCCTCCAGCTACACTACACTCAGATCCTCTTGTTGATCAGACCCATCTAATGGCCAGTTCTATCAGAAGAGAAATGGTAGAATTCAAAGAAGCAATTATGTCACGACTACCAGGAGTCAAGCTCCCAGTCAGGAAAAGCAGGGCCGGAGCAATTTCAGATACCCTTTCGAGGAATCAATTGTAGCAGTTGAGTTGCCACGGAAATTCAACCCACCTGAAATGAAGCTATATGACGGGACCCACGTCATACATTATAAATTCAAGATGATGTAGACCGATTTGTCTCCGAGCCAGTAGGAAGCTGGAATGTGCAGGTGCTTTGGAGAAACTTTGGCAGGACCGGCCTTGACGTGGTTCATCAGTCTTCCGTATATATCAATCAAATCCTACCAAGAACTGGCAGATAAGTTCGTGCAGCACTTTGCAAGTTCGTGCAAGTTGGAAAGGACAACAGACGACCTTAATTCTGTACAGCAGAGAATAGGGGAATCATTACGGAGCTACGTGGCCCGGTTCAACCGTGAGAAAATAACCATCCCGGATCTCCATCAGCCTACAGCAATCGAAGCCTTCAGAAATGGACTTCTTTATGACAGCAGGCTCTACAAGAAATTGACGAAATTCAGGTGATATACAATGGACCAGGTCATGGCACGAGCCCAGGTAGAGATAAGGTGGGAAGAAGACAAAAGAAACAAGAGAAGAGTGGATGAAACAAATGCACGAGTGGATCAAAAGCCAGCTACTTCCAGGCGACAAGAAATGGACTTCCCCTCTCAAACCGAAGGGAGGAACCAAAGTAGGGGCGAACTTCGAACCTTCTACAAGGATGTGGATAGACAACCAAGGCCATATAAAAACAGGGAGGAACTACCGGCAAGCAAGCCTCGGCTTCCGGACTACAATTTCATGATTTCTCCAGGAGAATTGGTCTCGGTGCTAAAGAAATTGGGGAATGAAGTAAAGTGGCCTCCACGGTCTAGGGATAGTTCATCCAAAAAGGACACTAGGAAATGGTGTGAGTTCCACAGGGACTACGGTCATACAACGGCGGAATGTGTTGCCTTGAGATTAGAAGTTTTGGAACTACTAAACAAGGGGTTCTTGAAAGATTTGCTTACGGACAAGGGGAAGGCTACATTGACACGAAGGGATGAAAGAGACAGACAGGGAGAAATTCCAACCCCGCCACCCCCGATTGATAACACTGTTAATGTTATTTCTGGAGGATCGGGAGTTAGTGGAGCTACCTATTCAGCAGCTAAAAGGCATTCAAGGGCATTGGCCACCAACGCTTCTCACACCTTGATGTCTGTAGAGGGAATCACCACAGGTTTGGTAATCGGGTTTCCAGACGACGGGGATTCACACGATTTAAATCCTCACCATGACGCTCTGGTCATTTCCCTACAAGTGGCGAACTTCATGGTCAAACGTGTGTTGGTCGACACGGGCTCCTCAGCTAATATAATCTTCGCCAGTGCTCTAACTGACATGGGTACGGAGTTGGATAACATCAATAGGCGAACGACAGTATTAATCGGTTTTAGTGGAGAACAAAAATTCACTATGGGGGAAATACGGCTCCCAGTTTATGTTGCAGGAGTCAATAAAATGACTACTTTCCTGGTATTGGACAGCCCTTCGGCCTACAATCTGATTATGGGCAGGCCCTGGATTCACGACATGAGGGCGGTTTCATCTACCTATCACCAAGTAATTAAATTCCCTACTAAATGGGGGGTTCAGGAGATAAAGGGAGATCGATTGGCGTCAAAGAGTTGTTACCAAACTACATTGAAGGCTAAAGCTGATCCGGCATAGCAATTACCGTCTGGGCCTTGCGCATCAGAGCCTTCTTTACCAAATATTGAGAAGCTCGACGAGGTCCAGATTCACCCTCAATTCACAGATCACAAGGCTTTGGTTGGAGCGGGTTTATGTCCGAAACTGCGAGCCGACCTGGTAGAGTTCTTGAAAAGACGACACGACACATTCGCATGGTCACATAAAGATATGATTGGAGTTGACCCGGAGCTCATCACTCACGAATTGCATGTGGATCCAGACCACACACCTGTCAGACAGAAAAGAATGAAGTTCGCTCCAGAAAGAAACCGGATCATTGACGAAGAGGTGCATAAGTTACTACAGAACGGAGCGGTTAGAGAAGTGCAGTTTCCCGAGTGGCTTGCCAATGTTGTAGTAGTGAAAAAAGAAGAATGAGAAGTGGAGAGTTTGCATCGACTTCACGGATTTGAACAAAGCCTGTCCAAAGGACTCGTTTCCTTTACCACATATTGATTCGATGGTGGATGCCACTGCAGGGCACGAGTTATTAAGCTTCATGGATGCGTATTCGGGCTACAATCAGATCCTCATGCATCCTCAAGATCAAGAGAAGACAGCTTTTGTCACAAGTCGAGGAATATTCTGTTACAAAGTCATGCCGTTTGGCTTGAAAACGCAGGAGCAACATACCAGCGAATGGTCAATAGGATGTTCGACCGTCAAATAGGGAAGACAATGGAAGTCTATATTGATGACATGTTGGTGAAATCCGTCAAATCAGAACAACATCTCAGTCATTTGGAAGAAGCCTTCGACATCATGGACATGTACGGAATGAAATTGAATCCTACTAAGTGTGTGTTTGGTGTCACTTCAGGAAAATTCTTGGGATACGTGGTCACTCGACGAGGCATTGAAGCAAATCCAGACCAGATTCGATCAATCCTCGACATCCCTTCCCCTTCCAGCCCGAAGGATGTCATGCGACTGACTGGGAGGATCGCGGCGTTAAACAGGTTCATCTCTAAATCCACCGATAAGAGCTTTTCATTCTTCTCAGTTTAAAAAAAAAAAAAGTAAATTCGAATGGACTCCTGCTTGTGAGGAAACACTGAAGCAACTCAAACAGTATTTGACTTCACCGCCCTTGTTATCAAAACCACTCGCCTGTGAGAGGCTCTACCTTTATTTGGGAGTCTCGGAGCACGCGGTCAGTGGAGTCTTAGTAAGAGAAGAATCAGGGAGTCAACAACCAGTCTACTATGTAAGCAGAGCATTGTTGGAAGCAGAGACGCGCTACCCGCTAATGCAGAAGTTGGTCTTCGCACTTGTCACGGCCGCAAGGAAACTCAGACCCTATTTCCAAGGGCATGCGATCACAGTTTACACAACGTACCCTTTGAGGAGCATTCTTCATAAACCTGAGTTATCTGGGAGATTGATGAAGTGGGCAATTGAGTTAGGGGAGCACGACATAGATTACCAACCCAGGACGGCTATCAAATCGCAAGCTTTGGCCGATTTTGTGGCCGACTTTGCTCCCGGAATGATGGCTGCAGCCGAAGCTGAAATCAATTCCATTCAGCCGACAAGTCCTTGGAAGTTGGCGGTTGACGGATCAAGTAACAAAAAAGGATGCGGACTTGGAATGGTAATCACTACCCCCTCGGGCGACGTTCTGCAGCAGGCAGTCAAATGCGGTTTCAGAGTAACCAACAATGAAGCCGAGTACGAAGCATTGATCGCAGGATTATTATTGGCCAAGGAATTGGGAGCAAATGAGATTGAAGTGACGTCAGACTCTCAGTTGATTGTCAACCAAATCGAGGGATCTTATCATGCTAGGGGTCAGGCAATGGCTTCTTACTTACAGAAGGTAACTGATATACGAACAGCGTTCGACAAATTTTCCATAACCCAGGTCCCAAGAAGCAAAAATTCCCAAGCAGATGCATTGGCGACCCTCGGATCGACTCTGGAAGGTGACAAACCACGAGCAATACCTATAGTATATTTGAGCTGGCCGGCAATCTGGAAGGAAGAGACAGCTGTGGCCGCCATCAGTTCAGTCGACAGTTGGATGACACCGATCGTTGAATATTTGCAAAAAGGCCTGCTTCCAGAAGACAAAGTGCAAGCAAGGAAAATACAGAGACAATCCGCAAGGTTCGTGGTATTCGAAGGTCAGCTGTTAAGGAGATCATTCTCGGGACCATACTTGAAATGCTTAACACACGACGAAGCTCAGCATGTGTTTTGACTGAATTGCATGAAGGAGAATGTGGGAACCACTCAGGCGGCAGAAGTTTGGCTCTCCGAGCCCATTCGACAGGATATTACTGGCCGACAATGAGACTAGATTCCGCTGAATTCACAAAGAAATGCGATAAGTGCCAGAGATTCGCACCGATTTCTCATCTACCACCAGAAAAGCTGAACCCAATTTTATCTCCGTGGCCGTTCATGAAGTGGGGGATGGATATTGTTGGGAAACTCCCAGTCGCATCAGGCCAACGTGTCTACATGCTCGTAATGACGGATTACTATTCGAAGTGGATAGAAGCTGAAGCGTTTGCCAGAATACGCGACAAGGAGGCTCAAACGTTCGTATGGAAGAATATCATATGTCGGTTCGGCATCCCAAGAGAAATTGTGACCGACAATGGATCACAATTCATCAGCCGTCACTTTCAAAATTTCTGCAGGAACTGGGGCATCAAACTGAACTTCTCGACGCCACGCTTTCCACAAGCGAACGGACAAGCAGAGTCGTCCAATAAGACGATTTTGAACACTATGAAGAAAAGGTTGGAGAAGGCAAAGGGCGCTTGGGCGGAAGAATTACCTGGAGTCCTGTGGTCGTACCGAACAACCGTGAGATCTTCAACTGGCGAAACTCCATTCTCATTGGCATTTGGGACGGAAGCAGTAATTCCATCTGAAGAAGTCATCCCTTCTCCACGATACCAGTGGCTCGACGAAGAAAGCAACCGACAACTGATAAACTTCAATCTCGACACGATTGATGAGACTAGGGATACAGCTTTCATTCGACTGGCCGCTTATCGACAGAGGATGGCCAGATATTTCGACAAAAACGTCAGGACCAGGACTTTCCGCACTGGTGATTGGGTCCTACGGAGAGTGTTCCAGAACACAAAAGAAGGTGGAGATGGGAAGTTGGGCCCTAATTGGGAAGGCCCTTATCTTATAGCTGAGGTTGTTGGGAAATGAGCCTACAAGTTAGAGACCGTGGAGGGGAATCCTGTTCGCAACAGCTGGAACGCGGTGCACCTTAAAAGATTTGTCCGGTAACATTTATGTTTTGACGATTAGTTCTTTACCAATCTACTTTTTAGAGTTATCATACTTTTAGTAAAAAAAAACATTTGTAGAAGTTGTTCGACAAATTGCAATAAAATTGTACAATGGACTCTCGCTCCATTCTTCACATTCAAAATAAACAAACCATTCGTCATTTCAATATAACATAACACCAATGGTTCAAAATACCTCTTTGTGCCATCCTACCAATTCTAAATACAAGCTTTACAAAGAAGTTCAAGTTAATTCTTATACAATTCGCCTTCAAAGACTAGCTCCGTCTACATCGGTCATTGTTGGGAGGCTAACAGGAACGTCTCCTTCACTCTCCACATTCACGGGTTCGGAATGGGCAGCGGCTTGTGCTACATTTACATCTTCTTCTTCTATATCCTTCTCGATCTCCACCGTGGCTTCTACGTTGGTTGAATCTGGCTCAGCCTCTTCCTTTCTCATCTCTACTTCTGTTCCTATTTCCAGTTCATCTTCTTCCGTCGACGAAGAGATACCAGCGGCGTGCCTTTCATATCACTAATCCAGTTCTCAGGCTTCCATTCAACATGTTTTCCAGCAATAAATTCTTTCATCAAGTCATATCTATTCTTCATCATAGAGTCAATGGCGATATCCTCTATTTGGTCCAAAAGTGACTCGTTCGCCTTCTTCAAATTCTCAAAACCCACCTTGTAACCTTCAATTGTTATTTCGGCAGTTTCCTTTTCCAGCTTCAAGGTAGCCTTCACTTCATTCAGCTCCCTCTCAAGAACTTTTTCTTTCCTCTGCGAAGCAAGCAGTCCAGACTTCAAATCAGACGACTCCTTTTTTACCACTGATAAAGTCTTCTCCAGCTCCCTGACCCTCCTCTGGTTGGACTCAGCATTCTTCCGCAAGAACAAGCTACATTACAGGGCCTAAAACATTCAAATGAGAACGTCATTCAACACATAAAAAAAACAAGTAATGATGATACTCACTTGGTAGTTTAGAGCGATGGCTTTCTTCATGGCCTCCGCCGGCCCAATTTGTGCCAATCTCACTTCATCCCCTTGGAGTAGAAGTCCCTCAACGAATGAGTCGATGCTTGAAGGGTCAGAAATTGCGGTCGACTCTTTTGGAACTTTCAAGATAAGGGTGTCAGAGTCCTCTTCAGTTTCCACCTCGGCGACAGTCTTCCTTTTCTTCCCGGTTGAAATAATCTCTGTCGACTTCATTTTTCTGCGACACCCCCACTTGAAATTACCTCCCGAAGTTGGGTGCCAGCTTCTTTTTCAACCTCTAGCTCTCTCTTCTTCAGTTCCTTCTTGACTTTTTCGACTCTTCATTTCGTCGAGTGAAGCTACTGTGAATGGACCAGACATCATCTCCTCTACGCATGAAAATTCCTCAATTTTTAAGGGCTCTCGATATTTTTTATTCACCCCATACAAATTTTGAATCGACCACCTACAGTTTATCACGGCCAAAACGTCGTTAGAGAGGGCCAGAACTTTACCTTCACGCTGATAAATTTCCTTCCACAAAGGAGTCGCCCTTAATCTCTTCTCCGCTAAGATGGCCTTACAATTCCTTACGTCGTCCGACAGAGATAGAATTGCTTCAACGTTTGAGGTGGAACGTACGGTTGAGATGAACGATCTGTTTTGGAGAGGATCTGCAACGACAAACCCTCGGTTATTCGAAAAACACAAAACACAGTTATAACTTATAACTTAGAAAAGAACGTCACTCACTCGACAAACACCAAAACTCTGGGATTCGACCAGCCCCAGTCAAACCAAATATACCCTCACCCTTTGCGAAGAAATAATAGGACTGCCAATTTCCCCTATCATTAGTCGGCAATCCAATAACTAGATGCTTCTTTCTTTGTCGAAGGATCATAGTATATCTCCCTTTCTCCTTCAAGTGCTCCTTTAAATAATATGTCTCTAGAACATCATTTACCTCGAAGAGTACACCCAACTCGAAGGCTAAACACTCAATCGACAGAAGGATCCTCCACGCGTTTGGCATCAATTGAGACGGAGCAATTTCAAAGTGGTTTAACACTTCCCAGACCAGTCTCGGGATAGGAAACCTCAATCCCACCTGAAACGGACGAATGTAAAAACCCATCCACCCCGGGACCTTGTAATCAATTCTTTCAGTCGACGAAGGTACCCGAAGTTCTAAAGAATCAGGAAATCTATACATACAGCTTAGTTCCCTCAACATTTTCCCGGTTATACGACTAGTAGGATTTCTGGACAGTAAGTTGGTGGGCTCACTGGTGCAAGGAAAGTCACTCGGCTCCTCAATTACAGGCAAATATCTTAGTGGTATGGCCTCGGTAGGAGTCTCCCGAGGAGACATGGCCAGGGTAACTACTCCACTTTCAATCAATTTCTCGTACGATCAGTCTTTGTACACTACATCCTCCTTGGTCTCACTTGATGACTCGACATAACTATCTACCTTGGCGCCTAAGCTGCCTAAAGACTCCTCACTCGACATTCTCCAAACAACAAGCATATAAACAATTAAACTCCCAAGTAATCTACCACTTAAAGATCAAAACCCACAAACACAATTCTTAAACTAATCACACTAACCCAAAGATCAAACAGCCAAATTTACCTAAGAACGGCTTGAATTATTGCTATGAGTGCTTAAAGAAATTGAAGAACAAGAGGAAGTTAATGAAGAATACCTTGAGAAACACCTGAGAGCTCTCCTTACTCGACTTCCAAATGAGGAAAAGTGAAACACCCACAGCCCTTTTATGCACGCCTACTTGATTTGGCGCCAAAAACTTCTCGTAATCCGCGCTAGGGTTTGCAATTAATGACAGAAAAAACTAGATCAAAAAGTTAAAGTGTTAAGAACGTCGACCAGGGACTTCCCTGGTGATTCTCGTCGAGTCAAAAAGAGTTTGATATTCACTCGTCCCATACGACAGTGTCGAGTGAAATCACTCCTGAACCACCTCCCGGTTCAGTCGACAGGGGACATCCCCCAGATGACTCTTGTCGAGTCAAATAAGAGTTTTGGTATTCACTCGTCCCATACGACAGTGTCGAGTGAAATCACTCCTGAACCACCTCCCGGTTCAGTCGACAGGGGACATCCCCCAGATGACTCTTGTCGAGTCAAATAAGAGTTTTGGTATTCACTCGTCCCATACGACAGTGTCGAGTGAAATCACTCCTGAACCACCTCCCGGTTCAGTCGACAGGGGACATCCCCCAGATGACTCTTGTCGAGTCAAAAAGAGTTATGGTATTCACTCGTCCCATACGACAGTGTCGAGTGAAATCACTCCTGAACCACCTCCCGGTTCAGTCGACAGGGGACATCCCCCAGATGACTCTTGTCGAGTCAAATAAGAGTTATGGTATTCACTCGTCCCATACGACAGTGTCGAGTGAAATCACTCCTGAACCACCTCCGGTTCAGTCGACAGGGGACCCCCAGATGACTCTTGTCGAGTCAAATAAGAGTTTTGGTATTCACTCGTCCCATACGACAGTGTCGAGTGAAATCACTCCTGAACCACCTCCCGGTTCAGTCGACAGGGGATCCCCCAGATGACTCATGTCGAGTCAAATCAGAGTTATGGTATTCACTCGTCCCATACGACAGTGTCGAGTGAAATCACTCCTGAACCACCTTCCGGTTCAGTCGACAGGGGACATCCCCCAGATGACTCGTTGTCGAGTCAAATAAGAGTTATGGTATTCACTCGTCCCATACGACAGTGTCGAGTGAAATCACTCCTGAACCACCTCCCGGTTCAGTCGACAGGGACATCCCCCAGATGACTCATGTCGAGTCAAATCAGAGTTTATGTATTCACTCGTCCCATACGACAGTGTCGAGTGAAATCACTCCTGAACCACCTCCCGGTTCAGTCGACAGGGGACATCCCCCAGATGACTCTTGTCGAGTCAAACAAAAATATGGTATTCACTCGTCCCATACGACAGTGTCGAGTGAAATCACTCCTGAACCCCTCCCGGTTCAGTCGACAGGGACATCCCCAGATACTCATGTCGAGTCAAATCAGATTTGGTATTCACTCGTCCCATACGACAGTGTCGAGTGAAATCACTCCTGAATCACTCCCGGTTCAGAAGGACAAGGGGACATCCCCCAGATGACTCTTGTCGAGTCAAATAAGGTTTTGTATTCACTCGTCCCATACGACAGTGTCGAGTGAAATCACTCCTGAACCCCTCTCGGTTCAGTTGACAGGGGACATCCCCCAGATAACTCATGTCAGTCAAATCAGAGTTATGGTATTCACCCGTCCCATACGTCAATGTCGAGTGAAATCACTCCTGAAACCACTTCCCGGTTCAGTCCACCCAGGGTCATTCCAAATTACTCGTGTCGAGTCTAAACAAAATACGATATTCACTGTCTCGTACAAACAGTTCGAGTAAAGCTACTCATGGAATTGGTCAATCATCCAAGGACCTCCCATGGGCCATGTCTGGGCAAAGAATATTCCCAATCTACTGACATGTCAATGGTTATGGACTCTCACTACCACGCAACATGCTTAATAATGTTCTCCCGAAGCTACCACCTAGTCTAGTCAACCGAGGATAATCCCCTGACTACTCATATCGAGTCAAGTAAAGACTACGATATTTATCTACACTACACGACATTCAGCGAATTTATTCCTGACCACTATCTGATTCGGACGTCCGGAGGCATCCACTGGATCCATACGACATGCCGAGTACTCTCCAAGCCTAGGATTACCAGACTTAGAGAGTATGGGACAAACTGTTTGGGCCAAAATTACCCAGGGGCAAAAAATGACATTACACCGCAAGACCAGAAGCCCATCAGCAGACTGGGTCCACAGACGAAGACGTCACACAAGGGTCCAAGCCGTTAAACATAAAAAAGACCAACAGACACCCGTTACAGAAATCAAGAGAGAATCCGAATTCATGAATACCACCATGAAGTCAACAGTTTCGAGAGGAAGACAAGATCGTCAGTTATCGAACATGAAACACCTGAATTAAACCCTCATTAATAACGACTCCAACGGGCAGATGTGGAACTTGATACAAGAGACCTATAAAGAAGAAGGAAAAACAACAAAGAGGCATCTTCAATAAAAACGACCCCTAATACCAAGGCAAGACAAATACACACCGCCCTCACGGCATACAACCGAAGGTTGAGGTACCTAAAGGCCTTGATCTATTTACTTTATACTGATCAGTGCTTAGGCTAACTTGAGCGTCGGAGTGCCTACGGTCTCCACCACACCGGTGGGCAGTAAGCTCCTTATTTGCTCTACTTGTTTTGCAGGATTCGTTCGCGCCCTACAAATTGATAATCTCGATTGTGGACCTCGACCGAAATCAGTCACCACAACTACCAGTACACATTGTTTTTAATTTATTGCTTTGGTTTCTTTACTTTAAATTACTGTTTGATTTACTTTAATTAATTATTTTGATTTTCCTTTACTCTTAATTTTTCCTGACAGTATCTATCTTTTTACTTTAACAATATTATTTTACTGTTCATCTCACAATTATCATTTGCGATATTAGAGCCTTTATTCTCAATCTTTTCAGGATGCCTATACCGTACAACTTGTCATTCTTGTAACTCACGCCCGAGCCAAGTGCTACCGGTATAAGAGACAGAAAACCCATCTCCATAAGCTCTATTTCTACTAAAATTCGGGATGACCTTTACTAAAAAATCAAGAACCTGGATCCAAGTCCAGCACCTCCGAGAGGTGTCCTGGTAAAAAAGAATTCAAAAAAAAAACAATCTTCTCAACTCATGCAAATAGGCCTCCGGCCAGACAAAAAACAAATAACTACAAATAACTACGTGCTCAGCACGATTAAACTACAAATGAGATACAAATAATTATAACTAAGGCTATGAGAGCCCAAACACACATCCCAGAACCATTCAACGACTCAAGATTGACTTGGCTGCATCTGGGTGATCCAATGTCTGCAAGACGCCTCTAGAATCTTCTAGCACTGTAAGTCCAATGTGAACCTGCAAAACTAGGAAACAGTCAGGGTGTTAGCTATAAAGCCCAGTAAGTAACTCACATCTTATGTAAATTTATCAAGTAACAATATGAACTTATCTGCTCGATTCCACATTATATTTCACATCTACGGAATTCTGATATCTCTCATTCACCAATCTAGAAGCATTCATCCACGTATGTACATACTCTTTTTTCCACACTATAGCTATACTTAT